>PVIY010006543.1:33062-86981 GCA_004026745.1 Myrmecophaga tridactyla | reverse complement strand
CAATGGCTTCAATTTGCCAAGCCCTGGGGTCTGCGTTCTTTGAGAGAGGGATTCCACCTAAGTTGGGCTTCACCCCTCCCCTGGGGAAGGCGCATGTGGGAGACAGCCCTGAGAGCAGTCTGTTTCTGCCTATGCGTGGGGCAGCCGCAGCCTGAGAGGTCCCGCCGCTGAATCTGGAGACTGCCCAGTCTCCGTAGCAGCCGCAGGGAAAACCCCCGTTTTGTCCCCTTTCCGCTTTTCCGGTTAGCCCGCTAAGCGACTTCTGACTTGCCCGATTTCGCGTGAGCTGGGGGCTATTTTTCGTAATCAGAATTTGTTTATTAATGCCGCAATTGGCACTTGGTTGGACTCAATCCCTGCTACTGTTTCCTTACTCTCCGCGGAGCCGCCTATGGGGGAGGGGCGCCGGCCGCTGGCCGCCGCAGCTTTGGGGAACTCACAGATCCGGCCAGTTGCCGTCGGTCTAAGCTGCTCCAGTTCTGGGCGCGCTGTGTGTTCGGTCACTATCGTGGTTCCGGGAGCTGTTCTGTATTGTTTCTGGTTATCTAGCAGTTGTTCTGGAGGACGAACTAAAACGCGCACCTTGCTAAGCCGCCATCTTGGCCCCCCCAATCCTTTTTCTGATGTCTTTTTATTTCTTTCTCTAAATCGATGCAAATGTTCTAAAAAATGATGAATATGCAACTATATGATAATATTAAGAATTACTGATTGTATATGTAGAATGGAATGATATATTAATGTTCTTTTGTTAAGTTTTTTAATTAATAAAAAGTTTAAAAAAAAAAAAAAAGAGTGCATACAATAATCATGATTTGCTATAGTTGATATTAACCGTAATTACCTGGCTAAGAGAATGTCAGTCAGTTTTCTCCAGTGGGTTGTTTCTCTTTTCCCCTCAAATTTCCTTACTGTTCACTTTGGGTGGAAGTCACTACGCATGGCCTACAATTAAACAGTGGAGAATTATGCACCACCTCTTTGAGGGGGTACTATCAATATACATTATTTGGAATTCTTTTGCAAGGGAAACATCTATTTGCTTCCATTTATTTATTTGTTCAATATTTACTTATATTAGTATGGACTCATGGATATATAGATTATAGTTTGGGTTATAAAATATTTCTAACACTTTCAAATATTATTTTTTCACCAATTACTTCATTTGCAAAGTTTTTATTTTCTATTTTTGGTTTGTTATTCTTTTATATTTCTATCATTTAAAACATTTCTTTTAGTTTTCTGGTTCATTTTATTATTTCAACCTCCTACAAATTTTTAAAAATATTTTAAGCTTATTTTGAACTATTAAATTACAATTTTTATCTTTTATGAGATAACGTGTTAATGGCATGCTTTTGTTAAGTGTAGGAATGTTATTCTACTCTCTGTTCACCTTTTTATTATAATAACTCTTTATGAGATTCTTCAGCAAACCTTCTCTATTCATCATTAGCAAGATGAATTATCTTGTGATTTTAGGAAGGAGTAGTGAACAAGGATATTTATCATGATTTCATCATTTTAGAGTTACCTGTTCTGTTTGTTTCACCAACTAATTAAAAATATGACTTCAGCTTCCTGAGAACTTCTACTTCTCTCTACTCCTCTCCTGCACTTCCCATTCCTTACACTCATCTTCTCTTTCCTTTGCCCCTACTGACCCTTACCTGTTCTATTTGGAATCTACTCCTACCTATGTTTGCACCATATAGGACTTTGACCTGGAAGTGTGCTTTAGTTCATCGGTTTCTATGTTTCATAAGACCCAGAAACCTACATAACTTTACCACTATCAGACAAGACTCCTTACACCCTCACCTAAACTGTGGCCACAAGGGAACTTCCAGCTTTTGTTGCTGTTATGGATTGAATTATTTCCCCCCAAACACATGTGTAAGTCCTAACCCTCAGCCCTGGGAATGTAAATTTATTTATAAACTGGATATTTGAAAATGTTATTAAATATGAGACCCTTCTGGATTGGGGTGGATCTTTCAATCCAATATGACTGGTGTCTTTAAAAGTAGAGAAAAATGGATCATCAATAAGAGAAACAGTGACAGAGACAAATGACCATGTTGCAATGACAGAACACGATGGATTGCAGACCACTTACCAGAAGCCAGGGGAGGCATGGAATGGCTTCTCCCTTTGGAGAGGGAGCCTTGCCTTGCCCAAACCTTGATTTCAGGCTTCTAACCCCCAGAACTGTGAGGTAATACATTTCTGTTGTTTAAAACTACTGGTCTGCGGTACCTCATGATAGTAGTCCTGGCAAACTAAGAAAGTTGCTCATCTTAGAATGGACTGATTAGCTTTCCAGTGAGAATCTGATATGATTTGGTGGTCTCTGGATGTGAGGTCTACTGCAAAGTCCTCTGCTTTATTTCTACTTTCTCCAGTGCATTTCTGATAGTATGCAGGTCGGTAAGCTATTATTTTGCATTCACCTACTTGTATTTTGGGGTTCTTGAAATTACCTTCTCACCCAGTTATGTTACTTGAAGAATTTCAAAGGATTAAATACCATGTTTTTATCGCTATCTTCCCAGAATCCTACTTTTCAATATTTAATTTAAAACTTTTCTCCGGCTGTTATTCTGCTCACATCTGCACTATTGTCAGTATCATTTTACATAGTAGTTCTTATTACTTTCAGTTATCACCTCCATCACTCCATCCATTTAATTATTGTCAGCTCTAACATAAAAGAAATGATCTAGCCCCATGTGGTTAAGAAAAAACAATCTATATAGCAATTGTTCCCTCAGTCAAATATACATGTATCTGTGAAGATAATGAATAAGATGTGTGAGAAACACCTTGAGCAATTTGAGGAAATATGCAAAGTAAATACAGAGGCAACAACATAATTATGTGGTTATTTGTATTTTATAACTTCCTCAAAAAATGTGAAAAGGTGGTAGAATAATCATTTTAATTTGGCTTCACCTTTCACTGTTCTCAAATTTGCTAAACCCCTTTGGAATTTGGGTTAAGTGAAAAGGGAAGGATGTATATAGCCTCTTCTCTACTTGTTTTCCTAGCCACTTTTCTTCCTTTTTCCTGTCTTCATTCCCCTTCAATCTTTTTTACTAGTTTCTCTTTTTCCTCCCTTTCTTTCTTTCTCCTCTCATTACGGAGGACTTAGATATATATATAGTCACAGTTACTTCAAATCTAGTGAAATAGAGTTTGGAGAAATAATAAATATACTTTATGACAGAAATCGAGTTACAGGTCTATCCCTGGTGGATTTAATCTTTTAAAAATGAAATTTAACAGTACCAAATGTGAGGAAGCAAACCGGAACATGAAGCCAACTCCATAGAATTTAGGGTAAGAGTGAAAGCCTCTCTTCAGAAGTGTTTATTCAATACTGATTACAGTCAACAACATGAAATTATCACTAACATGGAAAGACCATTAGACTACAATGATTGACAGGAAAAACTAAGGGGAGATATTCCTTGTTGGTGAGGGGAAAATTGTGTTCATGTTTAGGGCTGTACCTTAATAGGTTTTTATCTTGTCAGATATGTTCCAGTAAGAGACACTAAAACAGGGAAAGTGCTCAAAACCTTTCAATAAGATTTAATGTCCAGGACTGTAGCATGAGGATGAGCTGATATAAAGGTTTTCCTTGGATATTGAGAGTGTTATCATGTGAAAGAATCCTATAAGTTCCCTAAAGTGGAAGAATTGGAAAATATGATTCAACATAAGAAAGAGTTCAGATGAATATGAGAGACTTTTCAAAAAAAAAATTCAGACAAAAGGCAGAATAGGCTGCCTTGCAAGGTGTTGAGGTATTTAAACTAAAGTTTGATAATCATTGGCCAATATGTTATAAAAAACAGTCTACAATCCAAAGGTGAGTGAGCTGTATGCATTTTAGAATCACATTGTGAATATCTAATTTTATGAAAGATCCATCTCACCTCCAAAAAAATAACAGGTGACATTCCCAATTGAAATTTGAGTGCAATCTTCAAAAAGGAAACAATCTGTACTACACAGCAATTTTCATCTAATTGTGGAACTATTTAAAATATAATTTAGGCCTATTTTACATTGTAATGTAGTAAGATAATTGAAACCAAAAGATAATGAAAAAAAAAACCTGACTTCTCATTATCTCATGGTTTTTATTAGTAAGTATATAAATCCTGAATTGACATCTCTATTGATGATTAAAATAAGACTCACAGTGTTCTAGTTTGCAAACTAGAATGCAATATACCAGAAATGGAATGGTTTTTAAAATGGGGAATTTATTAAGTTCCAAGTTTATAGTTCTAGGCTTTGAAAATGTCCAAATTAAAGCAAGTCTATACAAATGTCCAAATTAAGGTGCCAACAAGAGGTTACCTTCACTAAAGAAAGGCCAATGAAGTTCAGGGTTTCTCTCACAACTGGAAAGGCACACGAGGAACGTGGCAACATCTGCTAGCTTTTTCTCCGGGCTTCTTGTTTCATGAAGCTCCCCCGTGGCATTTTCCTTCTTCATCTCAAAAGGTCTCTGCCTGGGTGGGTTTGCATGGTTCTTGTGGCTCTCTCACGACTCTCTCCAAAATGCTTCCTTTTTTAAAGGATTCCAGTATACTAGTCAAGACCTGCCTGGAGTGGGTGGAGTCACATCTCCCTCTACCAAAGGAGATGTGGGTATTAGTCAAAGGTTAATACCCACAATTGAGTGTGTCATATCTCCATGGAGATAATCTAATCAAGCTTCCAACCTAAAATGCTGAAAAGGGATTAAAAGAAACGGCTGCTTCCAAAAGATGCATCAGGATTAAAACATGGCTTTTCTAAGGTATATAATCCCTTCAAACCAGCACACACAGGAACTGTTTATCATTTGGAAGTAAATAGATTGACGTAGCATCATAGAATTTCACTCTTCTAAAATATAGCAAAATGGGCAAAACTAGTTTATAAAACAACAATAACAAATAGCAAACATATGACGAAATTTCATTCAAGAGTGAAGGACATAGATAAATATTCTCAAACAAGGAATTTAAACCTTTTGAAAATAATTAGCTTAGAATGAAATTTGTGGTTTCACTTCCAGAAGTGAACATTGCTCCATTCCTCCTGCTAAATGCAACTAAAAACTCTAAATATTCTATGTAACACAAATATAAAAAGATTTTTTTTTTTTTTTTGGCATGGGCAGGCATTGGGAATTGAACCTGGGTCTCTGACATGGCAGGTAAGAATTCCGCCACTGAGCCATTGTCGCACCACCCTGTAAAAAGATTTGGAAAGATGAAAAGAACAAACCAGACTGGCTAGAGAACTCAGGATCCAAAGAACAACATGGTACTGTGTTTCCAGTGCTTTCATTTTGCCTCATGTATCACAGGCTTGAAAATGAAGACGCCAGCAACCCAAAAATGCCGATAAATGCAGACAAAAAAGCTCTAACAAATGTTTGCTCTCCCTAGCCAAAGGACTAGGAAAGGAGTAGTCTAGCAAAGTAGAAATATTTTAAGCACTATCTGGTCTTCTCCAGCCAACCACTACAGAAAAAAATGTCACTCTACCCCGCCAGCAATAGCTAACAGGGAAGTCTAGAATTTCACCTTCTCCAGCTGTAACTAAACAAACCTCCCAGGTGGTGACAAGAGGAACAAGTAGGGAGTCAGGACTTTTGTCCCTGTCAGTGGTGATGAGTTCTTCTTCTCTGGGGATAACAGTAGAAACATCACGAGGATCCTGGAGCTACAGAATAAATTGAGTTTTATTTAAGATATACTAAGAAATAAAATGTTATCCACGGATTTTATATTCAGCAAACCTAATTTTCAAACGTAAGAGCTACAGAAACTATCATGAACAACAAGCAGTCAGAGTATATTTTCCATAAGCATGTCTGATTTAATCTAGTGAGAATGCATTTCAGAGAATCAAAATGACTAAAGAAAAATGACTTAAGGAATAGGAATGGGAATTAAAAATATATTTACTTACAGAACTGAAACTTAATGACAGTGATAGAAAGACAGTGTGGTATGTGAATCTAGTAATGGTCTGGTAAATGTTGAAGAACTGGCTGTCTGGGAGGGGAAAATCTCTGATTTGTGTTGCTGATTTGAGAGTTGTAGATACTCTCAGCATAGCTGATTTCACTGTACCAACTTAAAGAGGTTCCTGGTGGCAAAACATGGGGCAATTTGAACATCTGTAAAAATAATTTCAGTAAACCAAAGCAATTAGATGTGTTTATGTGTTTTATGAAACACATAACATATTATGTGTTTTATGAAACTAAAAAAAAAAAAAGACCCCCCCCCCCCACACACACACACATAGACACACCTCATTTGTCACCTTTGGAGGATGCTATAAGTAGTAAACTCATTTTGAAAACTTGTTTAAGAAGAAGAAAGATACATTTATTCTGTCTTTGCTATGCAAACCTTATCTTAAGAAACCAAATAGTAGACAAGGGGAAGTTGGCCTTTATAGAAACAGCCCTGCTTATACATTAAAAAGGAATATTTTAATTAAAATATAAACATTTTGCAACCCCTAATGATATAGGAGTGTAAACACTGATTACTAATGAATGCTGACATCACAAAATGAGCAACCTGGTGTTAGGTACCTCCTGAAGGAAGTACAAAATGTCTCCTATGAAGTGTTTTGCAGGTGCCAGGTCTAACTACCAATTTACAGGAAGTATAGAAGAGAGAGGAACATGCTAAATGATTCTGTGGGATGCAAGCAGCACATCCAGAATATAGGAAAACCCACAGGACAAAAAATCTAACTACTTCTAAATTATAAAGTAAAAAAACATATAGTGTGATTATTGTAAATAAAAAAGGACAGATAAATTAACTAATCACAATATTTGAATCCAAATGTGATAAAATATACTGTGAAATGGAAAAAAAATTTAGGTTGATCAATGTGTATATTGATTAGATATATGGTGATAATAGGAATTATTTTTTTATTTTTGAGGAAGTATGATAAAGATATTTTAGTTATGTTTTAAAAGTCAGTGATTGTGTTTTAAGCATACCTACTGAAATATTTATAGATGAGATAATATGTTTTCTAGGATTTGTTTCAAAATGATTCAATGGAGGGTCAAAATGTGGGGTCACGCAGAAAATAAGATTGGTCATGAATTTTGTCATGAAAATGGTTGATAGTTACTTGGGTGTTGGCAATACTATTTTCTTCACTAATTTGTATTTGAATTTTTCTAGAATAAAATATTTGAAAGACCACCTTCTGACTGTAAAGTATAAAATTCTGGGCAGGCCATGGTGGCTCAGCAGGCAAGAATGCTTGCCTGCCATGCCAGAGGACCTGGGTTCATTTCCCGGTGCCTGCCCATGTAAAAAAAAAAAAAAAAAGTATAAAATTCTAGGGCACCAAAGTCCCCTTGGGGAAATGGTGAGAAAGGGGGAAAATTCAACTTCCCCAAGTGAGGAATTCTTGATATTCTCACAAGCTGTAGGGACAACCAAAGCAAAAGACTGAGCCCCTGATCTTGGGGTTTGTTCATATGAACTTAACCCCATAAAAGATAGGCTAAAGCTACTTAAAATTAGGCCTAAGAGTCACCCCCAAGAGAACCTCTTTTGTTGCTCAGATGTGGCCTCTCTCTCCAGCCAACACAACAAGCAAACTCACTGCCATCCCTCTGTCTGTGTGGGACATGACTCCCACGGGTGTGGACCTTCCTGGCAACATGGGACAGAAATCCTAGAATGAGCTGGGACTCAGCACCAAGAGATTGAGTAAACCTTCTCAACTGAAAGGGGGAAGAGAGAAATGAGACAAAATAAAGTGTCAATGGCTGAGAGATTCCAAACAGAGTGGAGAGGTTATCCTGGAGGTTATTCTTATGCATTAAATAGATATCCCCTTTTTAGTTAAGGCATAGCAGAGAGGCTGGAAGAAACTGCCTGAAAATGTAGAGCTGTGTTCCAGTAGCCATGTCTCTTGAAGATGATTGTATAATGATATAGCTTTTGCAATGTGACTGTGTGATTGTGAAAACCTTGTGTGTGATGCTTCTTTTATCTACCTTATGGACAGATGAGTAAAATATATGGATTAAAAATAAATAAATAATAGGGGGGACAAATGTTAAAATAAATTTAGCAGATTGAAATGCTAGTGATCAATGAAAGGGAGGGGTAAGGGTATGGTATGTATGAAATTTTTCTATTTTCTTTTTATTTCTTTTTCTGAATTGATGCAAATGTTCTAAGAAATGATCATGAATGATGATATACAACTATGTGATATAAAAAGAATGTTCATATTGTATGTTGATTGGTTTTATTAATCAATATTAAAAAGAATTCTAGGGCACCAATGTAGATTGAGTATGGATCAATAATTCTGTAGAAATTTGAAGCCAAGTGTTTTGGTAACAACAGGCTGTATGCATATATGACCTCTCAAAGTTCTTGCTATTTGAATGCACTTCATTTCTTTAGAAGCAACATTATATCTGTCAACAATCTATTGTTCTATGGTGCTTTTTAAGATTTTGGTGCCTAGGAACTTTTTATTATTGTGTACTTGTTATAAGTATGTCTGTTTTCATATAACACTGTAATACATATATCTGCACTTAAGACTATTCATTTTAGTTCATTGAGCATACTACTTTTCTCTCAACCAATTGTAGGGTAAAAACCATAGATGATTTTAGCTTCTAGATATTAATGGATAGACTTGCCAAACTCATAAGAATATTCTATAATAGTCACTTGCTTTTTCAAGTAGAAATGTAAACTTGCTATAATATTGGAAGGAAATAATTCTTGATCTCAAGACTATATGTTGCCATATCATTGACTTCCCAGTTCTTAAGGTTGTTCTAAAATATATGTTTGTTTTCTCTTTGGTAGGACAAACTATATTTATTTAATTATTTATATATTTCTTAAGAAAAATATACTATAATTACTTTGGTTTTGGATTTTTAATTTTTCATTAAATATTACATACCTGGAAAAAACATTTATAACAAATGTGTAAGGTTAAAAAAAAAAGCATCTGTGTACCATTTTAAAAAACAGAGTATTGGGCAGCTGCTGTGGCTCAGCAGGCAGAGCTCCAACCTGCCCGTGCTGGAGATCTGGAGTTGATCCCTGGTGCCTCCTGCCCATATGCAAATTAAAAAAAAAAAACAGAGTATTGCCAGTTCTTTAGAAGTCCCTTATGTAACTTGGCTTAAATCCATCACCTTCCCTACTCTCTCAAATTTAACCACTATACTGAATTCACCATTTATTCACTTGCTTTTCTTTATTGTTTAACCCCAGCAGTGTATTGCTTAGTTTTTCAGATTTTTAAACTTGTATTTATGGAAACACATTATATGAATTATAGTGTGACATTTTTTCCTTTTAAGATTATGTTCTTGAGATTCATCCTGTTGAGTTTTTCTGAACTGATACATTTTCGTGTCATAAAGTATTTAAATTTATAAATATATCCCATTTTATTTATCCACAAATTTATCAATAGGCATTTGTTTCTTTTCTAGTTTCTGATTTTATAAATATCATTTCTGTAATCATTCTTGATTCACAGGAGTGATAGTTTATTCAGGGAAAATGCCTAAAATACATTCTACCCAGAATATATGCCTACCTGTGGACTGCTTGGGGTGGAGAGTAAATGCATTTCCAGCTTTACTAAAAAATGCCAAACTGTCTACCCAAGTGGTTGTAACCAAATTACACTTCCACCAGTAATGCGTGAGAGTTCTACATTAGCAATTGATATAGACATACATATGCCAATCTGGTGGGCATAAAACCATTGTGATTTTAATTTTTACGGCACTGATTATTAATGTCATTGAGCCTAATTTTCATATTATTGAGATAATTATGCTCATACTGATTCATTCGTATTTCCCACCTAGTTTTTTAGTTGGTTGTTTAACTTTTCTTATTGAATTCTTAAAACTCTGTTGTATTCTGGGTACTATTTCGTTGTCAATTAATGGGTTGTAAGTATTTTATCTTAGTTTGTGGCTTATGCATTCATCTTATTTATGTAGTACTTTATGACAAAGAGAAATTCTAAATTGTAATGTGGTTTGTTTTATCTTTTCCTTTACAGTTTGTACTTTTTTGTGTGTTTAGTTAAAAATTCCTTTCTTATCTGTAGTTTTTCAATGGATATTCTATATTGTTTCTTAAAATATTCTTAAACATTGCTTATTTTAATTTAGTCTTTAGATATTTGGGAGTTGATTTTGTGTAAAGTGTCTAATCTTCTGTACACAGTTTCTTTGCTCTATTTTTCCATTGCATTGTACCTATTACTGTACCCCGCTGTCTTCATTATCATAGCTTTAAAATAAAATTGTGTCTGATAGGAAGTATCCCAATTTGATCTTATTCTTCAGGACTGGCTTAGCTCTTCTTGGCTTTTACTCTTTCATATAAAAATAAAATAAAAACAAGCAACAAAATAAAGAAAAGAATTATATTAGCATTTTGATAGGAATTTTATTGCATTTGTGGAATAATATGGAGAAAACTGGTATCTAAACAATAGTAACATGTCTGTAAACATTATTTCATTTTTAAAAATATTTTAAAATGTCTTTCAATACAGTTTTTTGTAATCTTTATGCATGTCTTTAATTACAGTTATTGCTAGCTATTTATATTTTTTGGTGGTAATTAAAGATGGTTTCTTTTACTTTAATTACATGTTTTATGTATTCATCATTGATATTTAGAAATGCAATTAATTTGCAATATTATTTGGTAAATAAAAATTTGATGAATTATCTTGTGAATTATAGTACTTATCTATAGATTTGTTTCATTTTCAATGTAAGCAGTAATTTTCTCTGAAAATACTGGTATTTTTTTCTTCTATTTCTAATCCTGCCTTTTATTTATTTATTTATTTATTTATTTTCCTTTTCCATCTTCCAGAACAATTTTTTTTTTTTTTTGAGCACGATTTTTAAAAATAGCAGTGAGAGCAAGTATCACATTTCTGCTCTTGAATGGGCTACTTTACTTTTCACCATTAAGTATGATGAATGTTGTGGGTTCTTTTTCAGTTCTGCTTTTCAGATTAAAGCAATTCCATTCTGTTGTTAGTTTGCCAAGCATAATGACTAAATGCCATATTTTATATATGTTTCCCTGGCACCATTGGGATGATGGTTTGATAAATTTTGTTTACTAACCACTCGTTTAGAATTTTACATTTGTAATCATAAGTGTATATTTTGCATATAAAATAGACTATTTTTCTTTATCTTTTCTCCATCAGCTTCTGCTTTTAAGTTTAGGATTGCAGCATGATAAAATACATCAGAGAGTTTCCCCCATTTTTCTTTTTTCTGGAAAATTTTTTAAATCTTAGATTAATCTGGTTTTTAAATATTAGATAGAACACATGGATAAAATTATCTGGGCCTGGTGTTCTGTTTATAAAAAGATTTTTACTTCATTTACAATTAGTTTAGTGGTTTAAACAACCACTCAGATTGTCTGTTATTTCTTAATACATTGTATGAATGTTTTAAATACCAGCAAGAGGGCAAAGACAATGTTTGACTCATATTCACAGTATCAATTTCTTAAAATTTTCTTGGTCATGGAATTCATACATTTTATATTTCATCATATTTAACTTGCTAATGAAGTACTATAATCATAATGTACTTCTCTCCGTGTATTTTTTTCTGTCCCATGAGAAATTATGCAATCAAAATTCACACTAGATTACATGAAATATTTCATAGAAGAGCATAATTAAAAATAAAAACATATGTCCTGTAAAATTTGTGTAAAATCAGTGAGCAGGAGGTTCATTTTGCTACTGATGAGA
The DNA here is from genome assembly GCA_004026745.1 of Myrmecophaga tridactyla. Taxonomy (NCBI): domain Eukaryota; kingdom Metazoa; phylum Chordata; class Mammalia; order Pilosa; family Myrmecophagidae; genus Myrmecophaga; species Myrmecophaga tridactyla. Next base: position 75,122 of record PVIY010006543.1, on the reverse strand, counting down.
TTAAGGTGCATGATCTGAAGCAAAACCAATATTTAAGATGAGTACTAGAAGGGTTAGAATATGTCATTTCAAGTAAGGGTTGGAATATGTGATTTCAAGTAACAAATTCTTTAAATTGAAGCAGCTGAAGGGAAAAGCTTTGTGTGGTGAAGATTTTCTGGGTGGTAACCAGAAAGATGTGGTGTGCGAGGGCCAATGTCACAGGTGTCCACCGCAGCGTACAGAGGCTAGACTTCTAACTGCTGGCACCTGTTTTTTTTTTGTTTGTTTGTTTTTCTCCCTAAAGGTTTGGTCTGGCCATTAGTGATTTTACCCACCTGAAATTCTGGAAGTATCTGGAGGTTAATACTCCCTCCCTCTTCGGGGATCCTCGGCTAATGCTGTTTGGTATATAAATACCCCAGCTGCCTTTCCAATCTGGTGCTATAACTCTGAGGTGAATGTTGTCCAGTGGCTCCCAGAATCCCCCAGTGGGATAAAGGTGTTGTTTCTCTAAGTGGTAACTTGATTTATATACATTCTTATAACTGCCTTCCCGTCCCTTTCTCATTTTCACACTGTCTTACCTGTGTTTTCTATAAACATCTTTTAGATAAATCAGTGACTTCCTTTTCTCAGGGTCAGTTTATCTGGAAATCCACATAATGAGAGATGTCCTAAGAAACAGAACATCAAGCTGGGTTTGTTCAGTTGGATCGCTTGTTGGCCAAAGGACTGATTGTTTCATTGTTCATGCTAAGTGGAATGATGATAACTTCTGACATGTTTTTGCATCACAATTAGTGAGATTCTCACCTAAATGAACTGGATTGAGGGTCAGTATAAAGAGAACTGGTTCATGCCATATTTACAGAATTTAAAAGTTATTGAAACAATATTAATTATAAGACCTGTGGAGCTGGTTGTTTTTTGTCTAGTGGCATCAGTAAGCCAAAGGAAGGAAAATTTTGGCTGATGTCAACCAACCTCACTTCAGGACTTGGTATGAAACCAGAAAGACTCTGGCACTGGTGAAATAGACCCTAGTCTCCTGCAGCCAGGGGGAAATCAAAAGTAATAGTTGATAGCTATTAATCCACTGATTCTTAGGTCAATTGGCACTCTCCTTGGTGAACTTATATGAACTTATTTCACTTCTGTTAAAGAAATGAAATTGAAATTAGTTTCAGACATGAAAAATCAGGTAGAGTAGAACGCAGGAAACCATCTTGTGATGACTATATATTATATATTTGTTTAGATGCTTACTTAGCTGATGTGATCTGAGCCAATAGATGGTTGGTTAATCAGTCCGTTAAAGTAGGAGAGCAGTAAAATAAGATACAAGCATTTTTCAACTATTTTAACTTAAATATATATAACTATGCCTTCAAATATTAATGTATTTGAGGGTTAGGACCTAATTTTTGAGGATGTCTGATTCATATTTTATCAGTTTACATAGTCTTTAACTTAGGAAAGCAAAATGCCATTGTCTGAGAGTAACATACTTGCCTCACACACATTGCGTGTACCATGAGTCTGTACTATCAGTTACACAGGCAAGATGCTTAAGTAGCAGTGGGCAGTGAAGAGACCTATTTTACAAATGAATTACACAGGCTTCTTAAAAGCAATATCTAATACAGTTTGGAGTATAGTACTCTGGAAAATGTGTTAGTGTTTCTAAATACAGTAAAACGTGGCAATGCTATTAGTATATTTTATTTAAAAATACACACCATTATATAGGAAGATGATAAAAAATTGAAGTTCTCTAAGATTTTTTCCTCTGCTGCCTTCCTTCCCTTTCCTATTTCTACAGTTCTGATTCATACCCTTGCTATGTCTTACTGGGCTATGTGGCAGAGGGGGACATTGTTTTGCATTTGAAGTAGGTCTTTATTGATTTCTAGTTTTATGATCATGTGGACAAACTACTAATTTGTCTGTAATACTGTGATTATAATAATTCTTAAATATTAGAAATGTTGCAGGGACTCTTAAATGAGATAATACATGTAAAGGGCTGTGTACTGTGTACTGGTTTATTGAATCTACTCAGTACGAATTAATAAAAATAATAGTTTTAACAAAATTTAATAATCTAGAAAGTGTTATGTTATTTTTCTTAAGTGTGTGTGTGTGAGTGTGTGTATACATTTGTGACAATTGGTAGAGGCCATGTAAGAGGCTAAAGATTTTGTGATGTGTTTTCTTCTATTTCAGGAGATTTTCAGAAAAAATATACATCTTAAGTTTTGTTTACCGTTAAATAGATAGTTCTAAAATCACAGGTTTAGAAAGAAAGAGCTCCATGATATGTTGTTAATACTGAGAGGTGTTAAGTAGGAAAAAAAGGTATAGATTAGTGTGGATGGTATGAACTGATTTTTATAAAAGTAAGTAACCAATAGCACATCACCTAGTCTTTCATTATCTAAAATAAAACTGCAGACATTTATGTGACATGGATACATACCAGATATTTGATAGTGCTTATCTCCAGGGTTCAAGTATGAAAGGAGTTGGAGGTGAGATTAACTTTTTCTTTATATACTTTTGTATCTGTCCACAAGTTACAATGTGGATGGATTATTTTGGTTATTAAAAATATACTAAATTTTAAGCATGTGAAGGAGCAAATCATTTTGATTATTCACACGTGTAAACACTAAACAAATCATGCATTATTTTTATTTTATGTTAAGAAAATCAGATAAAAAATTTAAAAAGTCAAGAGAGTTCTTATCACATAAAATTCCTTTCCGTGTCATTTTCTTTCTGTTTCAACAGCTACAATTGACTGCTGTCAATTGGAAGTTCAAAGCAAATTTTACATCACAAATGTGTCAGGTATCAAAGTAAACCTTAACGCACTAATGGATTCTGTGGCATGGGGGCCCCTTCAGTGTCTCTCCCTCCGCAGCTCCTCTGACAGGACCTGATAGATAGTGAGCAAGATAGTGAGCACAAACGTGCCAACACCCCACCCGCCAGAGGCCAGACGAGATAACCGTGAGGGTGAAGTCAGGATCTGCACCAGCCTGATATTGCCAGGTGATGCCCACAGCCCCACGTCACCCCCACCCTTCTTGGCATGGTTTTTCTTTGCAAACCTCAAGCTGCCAGAAAGAGAGTTGGAACCATTTTTCCTTTCCTTTTGCTGGCAGGTTTTGCTGGCTCCCATTTGCCTGCTCTACCTTTGCTCTCTGTCCGATTCTAGCAATAAACCCCTTAAGCTTTGACTCACTGTCTCATGTGGAACCCTTTAATGACCCCATGCCTAACAGAAGCTAATTTAAAAACTTTCTAGTAATCATTTTAGGAAGTTATTGGTGGGAAGCAAATATCCTTCTATATGTCTAAAGTAATTACTAGTCTGGTCTTTCTTTTAAAATGAACTATTTTCTTCTAAATATAAGCTTTTGAAAGGATACAAAATGTTAGCTTTGCTCAGCATTTGCTTTAAAACTTCTTGGACTAGTGGGACGAGTTAAAAATGAAATAATCAAAGTATGAGCTTTTTAGCTGTCAGTTCCTCCCTTCTATGGATTGTCATAAAGTAACAAACCAGGTCTTCTGGATTAGCACATTTCTTCCAAGAAATAAGTCACTGTATACGTCATTAATATTTTTAGCTCAATGCAAATGTGAGGTCTATAGCCAAACAAGATATAATGAAAATGCCCTGATAAACTTGAATTAAAATGACATTTTTGAATAAAAAAGACTATGGAACTATTTATTTTTATCTTGCCTTAATACCCTAATTTAAAGTGTAATTTTAAAACTCAAGGATTTTTATTAGAATATTTAGTCACACCCTTAGTCTGTCTCCATACAAAATATAATCTGACTATTTTGACAGTTCAATTTGATTTCTAAAGGAGACTGTCAGAACAAAAGTCACACTGCTTGTTTGACTGAATATATTAGTTGTTGCTGTTGCTCATCAGTCTGAAGTAGTGAAACAAGTGCAGTAGGACCTCACTTCATGCAACCAAAAATGTTCCAAGACCCTGAGCATGAGTTGAAAATTGCATGTAATAGTGAACCTCACTATTTAATAAGTATTTTTTATGACCATACCTATCACACATTTTTAAAATAAATGAGGCAAGTAAACACTCCAGTAGCAATAAGTAAGCAACTTGACTATAGGAATAATTTTTAAAAATTTTACGTCTCTGTCTTTATTTTTTTCAATTGCCAATCAAGTATACCTGAATTTGCATGAGTTCAGTTCATGTAAAACAAGGTCCTACATAAGTATAACCAGATTGCTCAAGAAATTGTCTTTTACTGAGCAAGACTTGGGGAAATGATTTGCTCTATTCCCTGTCCCAGTTTTCTTCCAACCTTCAGAATTCAGATTGCTAAATCGCCAAATATATTCTCAGCTCCATTGCAGGCTAGCCTGCCTTTAATGCCAGGGATTGGAAGTTGGTGGAGGGAGGGGGTTAAAACACCTTAGATTAGTGAATTCTCTGTGAGAGATACCTTGTTAGTTGTCCTGCACAAAGCTATCTTCCTGTGCTTGGAACTGGCTTTCTGTCTAACCTTTGAGGTTAAGTGTCAGAAATGTAGTCTTAGTATTCCATATTCAATTTTTTGCCTTGACAGTCTGCCCCATACCTGTGTTTCTCGAGAAACTAGAGTATTTTTGTATAATTACCGTCACTCCAAAAATGTCAAAGGCATCTTTCTACTATTGCCTGTCTTTTTTTGGACAACAGTGCCTTTATGGTGTGTCATTTCTGCCTTTATATCTCATCTATTGCTTGCTTCCCAGTGTAATCTCCTGTGGAGTTGACTTAATGCTAAAAGTTTATCGTACTCCCTAGCTGAATACTCCTTTCATTTGACTTGATGGACACCATTGCCTGTCAACAATTAGCACACTTACTAAAGTTCTGTGCAAGAAATGTGCAAAGTATTTATTTGAGGGAAGGAGATGCACTGATAAGTGAGAATTTAAAGATTGCTTTATTTCACATAGTGTGTGAGAATAATATTTTAATAAAAAATACATTACAGATATTCAATGAAAATTAATGTCCTAATTTTCTGTTGGCTTGCTGCTGCTACTTCAGTTTCTTCCTCTTTTTCTTCTAACACTTTGCTTTTATTTCTGGAAGTTCTTCATCTAAGCATAGTTCCTAGAGGTTTCCTAAAAATAAATCCTGCAAACAAATACCCTAGAATGTTGTTCAATACTATGTAATCATGCATTCCAATGAGCATCTCTAAATGATTCTCAAATCAACAACTTAAGTTGTCTTCTTGCCTCATAATTCCAAATAGCTTGGTTTTGTATTAAAATTGCCTATTATTCTAGGGTGGTACCAAAACATGAGTATTTTAAAAGTTCTATGTGTAATTCTAATACTCAGCAGGGTTAAATAATACTATCTTTTTTCCTATGACACCAGCACTAGTAAATTCATCTAATACTTAAAATTGAGCTTATCAAAACATATATTCTTTTTTATAAGAAAATTTTTAAAAATTTACATATTGTCAGTGACACGATTATCATCTCAATATGCCACATTTGCAAACTTTGAGTCTTTCCAGACATTGTCTTCCATACTCTAATGTTTTTATCCCTCCCACATGACCACAATCTTATTCTGTTCATAATTATACAACAGCCATCTAATAACACTTGACTTTTCCTCTCCAAATTATGTTACATGTAAGAATAAAAATCAAATATTTATTTCAGTTATCTACCTCTTATTTTAAAATAAAAGTTCTAGTCACTTAACTAAGTGTGTGACCAATTAGCCAAGTTTTATCTAAATGAATAAATGTCTTTTTCTAGTGAAGCTGATGCTCATTGTTGAAGTCAAAAAGCACACTCAGCAAGCAATTTTCAGCTATGAAGTCAGGGCATATGATTATAGGGGGTTCAAAATCAAACTGCTATAATTATAAGTACAAAAGTAATAAAAAATAATTATAGTTTAAATTTATTTAATACTGTTATTGTTGCATGAAACAGGGACAAGGCTGGAAGCCTCCCAAAACATTAAAGAGAAACAGAACAAACCAGGGCCAAGGCTCTGAAGTTTCGGGAAGTAAGTTTTATTCATCTGTGGCCATAGGGCTCAGCCTAGTAACCTCTGAAAGTCTGAGTCTGAACAAAAGGTTAACATCAGCTTTTATAGACAGTATGACATGTTAAAGACAAGGTAAATGATTGGCTAGTTTAAATTGGGAAGGGCACCGAGCTGGGTTTACAGAAGCAGATGAGTGGTTAAGGGGAGGAGGGGGCTTCACAGGGACTTCTCTTATTCTGCCTATTGACAGTCCTTGGGGCCTGGAGATTTTTCAACAGGGAATGGCCCTAGTAAACAGGGGCCTGCCTGCTGCAACAGGAAGTGGCTTTAACAAACAGTGGCTGCCTATAACACTATGAGTGAGATGTTATGCTATATGCTTTAGGATGATTTTTAAAATTTATTTTACTTAATTCATTTGCCTGGACAAAATTTCAGACAGAACCTACCCCTCTTAATGCCCTTTGCCCTTATGAAAGTTTCCCTTCTTAAATTTTATCAGTTTATTTGAACGTTTCTGCTAATAACTACAAATAATCAGTATGAGGTCATCAGCAGAAATACCAAGAAATATATGCAGTAAAAATAAGAGCTTGTCCTCTCTTTTTACTGAAATGTAAATAGCATTTTAGATGATGGGATTATAGGTGTTCATTTCTTAAAAACATTCTTTAATATCATATTCTATTAGATGCACTCTTGTATGCCTTCCCTCATTCTTATCTCAATGGTCCTGGCAGGAATGATCCCTAAATATTTTATGCTTCTATTTTGAAATTCATTTTACTTTGGACCAACCACTAAATTCTCAGTTCTCTTTATAAGGATGCCTAAGTTTCTTATTGATTTTCAAATACAGAAGATTGATAACTGGACCAAATGAATAAATCCCTCCTTCCTTTATTTATTTATATATTCATTCATCCATGCTATATAAAAAGCTCTTGGGTAAGCCCTGAAAATATATATTTGTAGGATGCCTATTCTCTTAATACTCTCACAGTCTAAAGTTAGAGGGCTGGTTTGTAAATAAATAATTGGGGTATATCTCCCTGGGTACTATGGGAGAAACCTATGGGATGGCTAATCATGAAGTACTTTGCCTCTTGGGGGCACTCCACCAATTCCAGGGATTGGAAATGGGTCCCAATTTGAGAGCTTGGATTACTGATTCTGCCCACTGAAACAGGAGTTAGGGATGTTTCATTCATTGCATATCGCTTTCTTCCTGCAGCAATTTCTCTTCCAGAATCCTACCACAACAATTTATGAACCACAAAGCATGGGCTCAAAGAGAAGAGACACATTGTTTATTTAATGTTTACATCAAGTTGAATTGCTTCTCATCTTTTGCTTCCTTTATACTGAGCCTCCTCTTTCTTCAGCTCTGTATCTGTGCCCTGATTTGTACCTCATAGGTGCTGAGTATGGAAGTGCTGTGGTAAAAGAATGGGTTTTAGAATCCTGACTTGCCATTTGCTAACTTAACCATTTACCTAACCATCCTAAGCATCCGGAGGATCTAGTTATTCATTTGCAAAATGAATTAATACTCATCATTCAGCATTGATGTACAAATTAAGCAACTTCGGAGGAGGGATAGTACCTGGAAAACAGTAGGTGCTAGGTAAGTTATCTTTAGCTTCTTTATCTCTAGTTCACTAAATTACCAAAACAACTCTGAGATGGATGTTGGAACAAGTAGATACCATAGTCAGTACATACATGGATTTAAAACTCAGTGGAACTACTTTAGGAATAATAAAAATATTAGTAGTAATAATATATTTAAACTAAAACTAAATAGGGGAAATGAAAGCAATTTTAATTGTTTTCCAATACTAAGAGAAGTTAAAACAACAAAAATGTACTATAACAAGGAAAGCATGATTGGTTTCCACAAATCAACAATGTTTTCTTCTTCCTTCTGGAAAGTGCAAGCAAATCATATGGGTTTTAGCATTCACCATGGGTTAAGGCCATGCTATTCTGAACTGAGGCTTAGCTTGCCTGTTATCCTTCAGGGTAATTTGTTATTGAACACATGCACAGAGGGCAGAAGCTCCCGGGTAGTTCAAAGAGCCAGCAGCACATGCATTTGCCTTTAGGAAAACACAAGGATGATTCAAAGAAAGCTCACTGTAAGAACTGAATCTTGGACTCTTCAGAGAAGCAGGAAGAAATTGTTCCGTGTGAGAAAACACAGGCAGAAATTAAAAAAAAACTAAAAAAATGAGGAACAAGGAAGAGATGAGAGAAAAAAGACATCCTAAGGGGCCATATGGTCTGAGCTGATGTGCAGAATGAATTTGCCTTGAATTTTTGAAATAACTTTTGTACATACAACCTCTTAATCCTCATGGATCTTTACTAAGACGAAGAAAAGGTGAGTGTGAGATACCAGTGCTTTGTTTCTATAGATAGAAAAAAAAAAGTTGGAATCTGGGTAGATCAAAAGATCTTAGAGTTAGTGAAAAAGTTTAACAAATATTATGTCCCTACCCCGTGGAGATATTGTTTCAGTTGAGGATGCAAACATGGTACGAACTGGGTCCCTAACTTCAAGGAGCTTACCATCTGCAGACCTGGACACTCAGGTCAACACAAATCTTGAAAATCATTTTATATGTCCTATACTAAAGATAAGAACAATGTGATGCAGGAAATGAGAAGAGGATTTATTCTAATTTGAGGACTTCAGAATAGCTTTCCTGAAAAGCTAAAAGAATATTTTTTTTAATAGAATTTAAGGAGTTAACCAAGTATTGAATGTTGATACTTCTAGGCAGTAGTGACATCATTTGCCAAGTTGTAAAAGTATGAACCAGCACAGTATGTGTACAGAAATTGAAGAAGTTGGTTATTGCCTGAATTGGGAAATAGGAATTAAACTTGCTAGAAGTTAAGATATAGAAGGCTGTACAAACCAAGATAAGGAGCTTGGACCTTATTCTGTGGATAAAGTGTCAAAAAAACCCACAGATTCTACAATTACCAGGTTTTTTTTTTTTTTGGCATGGGCAGGCTCTGGAAATCGAACCCAGGTTTCTGGCATGGTAGGCAAGAATTCTGCCACTGAGCCACCCTTGCACTGCGCGAAGTTTTATTTATTTATTTGTTTTGATTCACAATGAATAAACACTAGTGTGAAGTTAGAATGGTAAATAGGTTTACTACTCATCTTAATTTGCTTAAACTTCCATATATACTCAAAAAGCTACAAATAAGAAACAAAAAGCAACTGAAGCAGGCTGACACACCAACAATCCTTTATGGTGTTAATTAAGACTCTTGCGTCCATGGGAAAAGAAAAGCTGCCATAAAAAAGTCATTCTGGCATCAGAAATTCTGCTTATTTTCACCATATAAGCCCATTACTACATAAACACCTTGCAAACAGTCCTTGCAAATTTATGACCCATGACCCAAGGAAAGACTGCTCTGGACAGCTCACATAGCTCAAGTCTTCCTTCTGCCCCCTTCCCATCCCTCCTTGCCTATACTTTATTCTAGGTAGCTAGACTAAACTGTTTCCCTGCCACTTTTCTTTGAGTGGTAACTTTATTTTAATTCTACTCTCACGTGTATCACTTAGCTCAATAAACTTATTCTGCACCTTGGTTTTCAACTTAACAGTGGAATTTAGAGATTTCATACAAAAGTTAGATATTTGGCTTCTCTTGACAGAGCAGCTTTTCTGGCAGCACCCATTCCTCATTTTCTCATGACAGTAACCTCCTCGCGATGAAGATTCTCCTCTGCACAGGCACTCTTTGTTGTGCCATTGTGGCACCCCCCACACAAAGTTTGCACACTTACACCTGCCCACCTTCATTTTCATCTGGCCTCAGTAGGCATTTTACTTTGCTTGTCTTACTCTTGATTTTGGGTATCGAAATGATGGAGAACTATTAAAGTATTTTAATCTGCAGCATGACACTGGCAAATGGGGGAAGATGAAGTGTAGATTTATGGAAAAGACAGAATAGGAGCAGAAATCAGGAAGAAATTTAGGGGGTTATAATCAACAATGTGAGACCTAACTAGGACTGTTAAAATTGAGCAAGATTCAGTCATTTGTTCGATGTGAGGAAAAGAGAGAGGTCTAGGATGAGAATCAGTTTTGTGGAATGGATGACTAGGGTTGATGAGGAGTCCCCTGACTAAGATAGGAAACACTAGAGTACATTTGAAGGAAATAGGTAGAAGATGAGCTCAGTTTTGAACAGGTTGAGCTCAGGGTTCTTGGTGATACCCCAGGGGTCAGGTGAGCAGTGAGTTGGATATACTTTAGAAGCTCAGTGGGAAGGCCGAGACTAGCAGTATAATTTTGGGAGTTGTTATTATGTAGATGGTATATGAAAAGAGGAGAAGTCTTGAAAGTAGCAGCAGAGCAAGGCAAAACCCCAGGAAATGGGAATCTTTTAACAGGAATATAGAAGTGAATGAACCCATTAAAAAAAAAGAAACAAGAGTTAGAAGAGTATCATGGAAAACAGAAAAAGTATTATTCTCTATCCAAATCTATTTGGTTCCTGAGTTCAGCTAGCAGGAGTTTAGATGGCAAAGGGTATCTTTAGTCTCAGAGAATCTGAGCGTATAAGGACTCTTAGGCAGCGAGTGCTCAGAAATTTCAGCATTGGAGTGAACCAATGAGACAAGAGCTGAACTCCATTCATATAGAAATTATAGTGATCTTTGCTTGAGCAATTGCAGTGTAATAATGAAGTCAGAAGCCAGAATCCAAGGCCTATAGAGTATATGGAAGATGAATAAAGAGTCAGTGAGATTAAACTACTGTCAAGAAACTTGACCCAAAAGAGAAGGAAAATCATTGACTAATACCAAGATGTGGATGCAAGATCTGAGAGAAGAGGCTCACATTACTTGGGAGAGACTTGAGCATGCTATCACATGTCTCTGATTATATATTCACAATACTGTTTTGCAGGAATTTCAAAAGATGTAGAGCCAGAAAATTCTAAGGTCATTAGGAGGTATCTCATTTTATTGTAGGTAGTATTATTTGCAATTTTTTAAAAATCCAAACTATGTTTGGTTATCCAAATTACACCTACCTACCACATACATTCCCTCTATAACGATCAATCTGCTTTAAAAAACCTTTAATGACAGAGAGGTACCTGTCTCTAAAGGCATCACATTCCAGTCTTAGACAACTCTAGCATATTTCTTATTTTTATGTTATTCAAAATTACTTCTCATATTTCTACTTGTTCTTCCAGTTCTGTTCTTGGGAGCCACATGCAATAAGACTAATCTATAATTTGTACAGAATTTCTATTTGGGGTAATTGCAAAGTTTTAGGAATGAATGCTAGCAATGGCAGCACAGCATTGTGAGTATAATTAATAGCACTGAATTATATATATCAGCATGGCTAAAAGGGGAAACTTTAGGTCATGTATATGTTATGTGTTACTAGAATAAAAATTAAAAGATAAAACATAGGACTGTATAACACAATGAACCCTATCATAAATGATAGACTGTAGTTAATAGTACAGTTATAAAAGTTCTCTTTCATGTACTATAACAAATGTACCACACTGATGCGAGGGTTAATAATAGGGTGGTATATTGGAAAAAATACACTGTGATGTAAACTATGGGCTATAGTTAATGCTACAATTATAATATTCTTTTGTCAGTTGAAGCAAAGGTACCCCATTAATGTAAAATGTTAATAATGTGGTTGGGCTATATAGGAATGCTGCATTTTTTACATGTTTTCTCTGTAAACCTGCAATTTAATTTTTTTTTAATTTTTAAAAAATAAAACTAATCTAGCTTTCAGAAGAGAGTCCTTCTGATCTTTGAAAAATAGATTGCCTGACTTCTTTTTATTAGACTCTTCTAAGCTACGGGCAAGTCCCCTATTTGAGATGTTTTCAGGTCACTTACTAACCTTATCTCTTACTTTTTCTTGGTCTTCTTGGTCTTCTTGGAATGTCTTGTGTTTTAGGAGATTATCTCTTTATTTAAGCTCCTAAAATAGGCTAGTAGTGTAAGCCACCATCTCTCACCTCTGGTTCATTAGAAGATTTATAGTTGAGATAATTTTGACATTAATTCATGCCAGCTATTTTTTCTTTCTCCCTAAATGTATGTTAGTAACTTCTGACATTGAGGGTACATTATGTTGTCTTCATTTTAGCCTAGGAATGCAATTTCTTACTGTCATATTCGATCTTGATTTGGTTGCTATAATATTTTCTCTCTACCTCTTTTGTTAGCTCCTCTAAGTATAATAAACATCCTGTTTATTATCCTCATCTAATTCATGGAATGAAAATATTGGGCAGGTAAGGACAAAGCCACAAATCTGTGGTGTCCCACCAGGGATTTATCCCAAGGTTGAAATGAGTGTATTATTCAATACCAGGTATGATTAGGGGTGTACTTGTGAATCCACCTAACAATAATATCCAACTTACAAAAATCTTTTTCACAAATTTTCATAAAAATCTTATGCATATATATGAACATTTTGCTCCAAGTACTTTTTCAAACTAGATAAAAGTTATCAAGAAAAAAATAGGGTTATATAGCATGAATCCTAAAGAATCCCTTGAAACTTTTTTGGTATGGATAGTCTGTAATCAAACTGCTTATTTTGTGAGAGCTTCAAAGAGCAATATGCTGCAGTAAACAGGGGTAGGTCCATAAATGTGTCTAAGGACCAGCTTAGATGCATGACAGATATTATTTATAATCAGCTGATAAATTATATATAATTAGATGCTCCTAAGGTAGTCAATGGACTAAAATAATTTGTCCTTTTATGGAATTAAATATTTCCCCACTGACTCAAAGTACATTTTAAATTATCATTTTTATAGGTAGATACCCTACACTTCATTATAGAGAAATATCAGAAACAGAATTAATTCTGTTTTAATGTACTTTGATGTCAGATTATGACCTTTTGAATTGAATACATTTATTCAATTTCAATACTATTGTCTGAGAGAATGAATAATATTTTATAATTATGGGAAACTGTCAGAATAGATAATTCAGTAGCTGTATTTTAATAGCACCAACTAGAAAGATCAATGAGAAAAATGATTTAAACATGACAAATCTGTTTAGGTTTTTGCTAACTTGATCAAAACAAGTTTTATCTTAGGAGAATTTTTATTCATTTGAAATGAGGTTGAAAAAATACTAATACTTCACACCGAGAGAAAATGCACAAAATTCTCCATTTAAAGATATTATGTGGATCATCCCATGTGCTTTTTTAAATGCTAAACACTGAAGTAGAATTTCTAGCTATGTAAAGTGAAGTTGGCCATCCTCTACACATACATACATACACATACACACACCTAACATTAGACAAAATTCTAAAAAAATAAAAATGCAGGGCTCTGGAAAGTGATCAAAGGCAGCTAAAAAACTGAGAATCATTCATTCTTTTCTTTGGTATTTTTTGTTTTTAAGTTTTTATTTTGAAATACTTTCAAGCTTATAAGATAGTTACAAAAATATTACAATCCATCTGGAGAACTCTAGCATACTCCTACCTGCCCACCCTCCAGTTACTCAGATCCTTCCATCCTTCCTTTCTTCTTTCCATTTCTTTCTTTCTTTCTCTATATCTGCTTTCTAGCTATCTGTCTATCTATCCATCTATCTATTAACCCACTTCATTACCCTCACCAGAGATCTTTTTCTTCATGCAGCTTTGATTGATTGTCTATTGTCCTTTCCTCTGAATTTGTAGAGCTCTCTTTAGCATCTCTTCTAGTTGAGCATTTTGGATGCGCATATATATGTCTTTTGTTAAATTTGAGAAATTTTCAGCTGCAATTTCTTTGAATATCCCTTTTGCTCTTTTCTTTCTTTCTTCTTCTGGGACTCCCACAATGAGTATATTGGTACACTTAATGGTGTCCCAGAGGTACTTCAGGCTCTATTCACTTTTTTTCATTCTTTCTTATTTCTGCTCCTCAGCTTGAATGATTTCAATAGTCTTATCTGTAAGTTCCTTGAGAATCATTTATTCTTGAAAATCTGCTATAGCATGGTTAAGAAAAGTGAGAGTTTTTAGTCTTTTTGCTTGGGGTTGCTATCATTCCTTACCTATTCAGTTGGTGAAAAATAGTATTTTAACAACAGGAACTGGTTCTAAAACTAGCCACTGCGGTTCCAATGGGTGGAGACTCAATTTGGGGTGGAGTGTGGAAACATGACTTTGTAGCTAAAAGTGTTGTATGTAGGAGGCAACAGAGGAAGGAAAACTATATGTTTGATGCACGAGATTTAGATCCTGGTTGGAGTGACTGGTGAAGCAACAAGATTTTTATCAGGTAGAATCTGGAAATGACAGTGGCATAGAATGGCCAGATAAACTCTTTGCATTCCTGGATGTCTGTGGAACCAAGCATAAGAGAGAGAGATGTGGAAAGTGAAAGCAAAATAAAATTTGGGAACCGGTTGAACTTTGGTTGTGTAATCCAGCCCCCACACAGTTCATTAGCATATGGAAGAATTTCAAAGTTTGTGAAAACAACATCTGCCCCAAACATGGACTGACCATTAAGCTGTGCAGGCACAGGGATGACCCACCAAGAAACCTAGTTAAAATTTTTAAATATGAATAAGAAACCTGAAAAGAAGCAGCAGAAGCTGCACGCTGTGGTAAGACAGTGTCTACACATGGTCTAGAGCAGTTACTTAGAAAAAAAATTCTCAAAAATAATTTGTAATACAGAGTAGCTACCAAATATTATCTAAATTAGGTAAAATATTGTGAGAAATGTCTAGATGCACAAAAGTGTGAGCCATGTATTCAAGAAAAGAATGCAACAGAATTAGAATCTGAGTCTGTGAAACATTGAATTTATCAAGCAAAAATTTCAAAGCAATTTTTATAAATACCTTCTATAAATTAAAGGAAACTATTTTCAAAGAATAGAAAGCAAAATATGATAAAATGGCTCGACCTATAAAGAGTCTGAACAGAGAAATATATATGAAAGCTCTACTAAATAAATATATGTACTAATATATATATA
This sequence comes from Myrmecophaga tridactyla, assembly GCA_004026745.1. NCBI lineage: Eukaryota > Metazoa > Chordata > Mammalia > Pilosa > Myrmecophagidae > Myrmecophaga > Myrmecophaga tridactyla. The sequence continues at coordinate 60,028 of PVIY010006543.1, read as the reverse complement.
CTAAATAAATATATACTAAAAAAATAACCTAGGGCAGGCCACGGTGGCTCAGCAGGCAGAATTCTCACCTGCCATGCCAGAGACCTGGGTTCAATTCCCAGTGCTTCCCTATGCAAAAAAAAAAAAAAAAAGGAAAGAAAAAGAAAAAAGAAACTAATAGAAATTCCAGAGAAGAATAATGCAATAACAAAACTAAAAAAGTCATTAGATGATTTCAACAGTATATTCAAGATGGTGGAAGAAAGAATTAAGATATATCAAATATACATTCAAAGACAAAACTTAGAGAATTTTTCTGCTAGCAAGTCTGCATTACAAGAAGTACTAAAGAAAGTCCCTCAGAGTGAAAAGAAAAGACACTATACAGTAAGTTGAATTTAGATGAAGGAATGCAAAACACTGAAAGTGGAAAAATGTGTGGGTGATATAAGAGAAAGAAAAAAAAAGTTTATCTATTTAAATATTTGCCCCTTTCTTCTCTTAATTTCTTTAAAGAGGTCCTTTGTTATCTCATAATATTTCTTATTTTAGAATCTGTTTGTTCTGATATTAGTATATCCACTTCAGATCTTTTATGGTTACCATTTTCATGATAAACTTTATAGTTGATTTCCAACCTATTTGGTCATGTGAATCTAACATGTATCTCTTACTGTCAACATGTCTTTAGAATTTGCTTTTTTTTAAGTCTACTTCTGACCATTTCTCTATGTCAGAGAATCTAGCCCATTCATATTTACTTTAGTTACTGATATGATTGGATTTATGTCTGCCAGTCTGGTAGTTGTTTTCTATATGTCTCATGTCTATTTTTCTCCTTCACTGCCTTTGTTCTATTATGTAAATGTTTTTAGTTTACATTTACATTCTTTTCTTGATGTTTTCAATATTTTTGACTTGTCATCTTAGTGATTCCTGTAGGACTTAAACTATACAGTTTGAACTTCTAACAATCTATTGCAAGTTAATATTTTCTGAATTCTGGTAAATATAGCATTTTCTCCACAGTTTAGCTCCATTTCCTCTTTTTTTTTTGCTATTTTCATTTTATATATTTCATCCCTATATATTATTAACAAAAATTCAGTGTTTATAGTTACTTCTTTAAGTGATGTAAAATGATGTAGCCACTGAAAAACCAGTTTGGCAGTTTCTTTGTTAAATATACACCTACCTTGTGACAAGCAATTCTATCCCTTGTTATTTATTTACCCAGGAAAAATGAAAACATATGCCCAAACTTATCCATGAAAGCCCATAGCAATATTATATTATATATATAATATATATTATGGTCAAAAACTGAAAATAATCCAAGATCTGTAAAGTAGAACTGGCTAAACAAAATGCAGTCTATACAATCTAATATACAATAAAATACTACTCAGATTGGCAAAGGAATTATCTGTTAATATGTGTAACAACATAGTTGAACCCCTCCCCAATAATCCTATGTGAAAGAAGCCAGAAATAAAAGAATGTATATTGTATAAGTCCATTCAAATGAAATTCCTTAGAAAGGCTATATTATAGAGGCAGGAAGGAGACCAGGGGCTGGGAGTGGGAGCATAGATCGACTCCAGATGGGTACAAGGAACATTTTAGGGTGATGGAAGTGGTAAAAATTGGATTATGGTGATGGCTAAAAAACAATATGAGTTAACAAAAAAAAGTCGTCAAACTGTTCACTTAAAATGGATGAATTCTATGATTTTGAAATCACATCTCCAAAAGAAAAAAAAATAAAAATCTTTAAACCTAATATTTCAATAGAGATTATGTTTAGTGATACTATTTGTTTTATTTTTGCCTAAACATAAGCTTAAGTTTGTGTAATGTGTAGTATTTTTATGTCAACTTTATGTTTGTATGTTTGTCAAGATTTATGATTATGTCAACTTTAATGGCAAGCAAAATGTCAAAACTTGTTTGAGGCTTTAAAAGTTTATTGAAAGCTAAACTTTTTTTTAGTATTAACTTAAAAATCTATATATCCAAACCCCTTTAGGATCTTAAATCTTTAGCACCTTCTAAATGGACACATTAAAACTGGGAAAAATTCATCTTTTGTAAATACCAAAATCTAAAAGCATCTCTGTTTTAAAAAGGTTAAAGTCATATTTCCATTCTTTTAAAAACTGTGAAATTCAGGAAATGACACTTTTTTTTTACCAATTATGATAATAACTGAGTTAGCTGCATTAAGTTTTGCATTATTGTGATAGTGTTATCCAAAATCTAGAACTTTAAAATTCTTCCCAGCAAACTGCTGCATATATACTGAATGAAGAATTCTTTCTGTGTTTTATCTTTAGGGGTTAATAATAACCCCATAAAAGTGAATGGGTCTCTAGATTTGCTTTATAGGGCTTTAAGAAAGTGGCAATTTTGGAAACACGTCATCTTCAACCAACCATGGGAGTGTGGAAGAAGTACTGTAAAAGTCAGAAAAGATGGAGGGAGGGAAGAATTGCAGAAAGCAGGCTGAAGTCTTAGATTCATGAAATAGATGAAAAGAATATTTAGTGAAGACATTTTTTTTCTCACTTCAGCTTAATCCAGGGTTTCTCAGGTTTGCCCCTAATGACATTTGGGGCTGGATAATTGTTATAGGGCTTATGCATCTCTGATCTCTACTCAGTAGATGCCAGTAGCACCACCTCACCCAATGAAAACCTATATATATATATATATGTATATGTAAATATATAGAGATAATTTTTTCTTACAGACATTGCCAAATCTCTTCTGGAGCAGGGATGGGAGGGATTGCCCCCAGTTGAGAATGATGGTTAATGTTATATTCATTTCCAGTGTCATCTGGAATGAATGGAAGGTCCTGAGGAATATTCTTCACACATAAGGACAACTTGTCCTTTTGGTTGGGAGGTGGTAGAGAGGAGGAGAGGAAATAATGTATAGCGTGTGTCCCTCATGTGGTGCTATCCTTCCTTTGACTAGTGAATCCTGTAGGAAAGACAACACAGGAGATACTGTTATCCTAGGTCTATATATTTATTATCTGTGTGACTAATGCTAGGTAAAATAAAGATAGTCATAGAAGCTACATCAAAAGATTGTAGAGGGGCTGCATGGGTGGTTCAGTGGCAGAATGCTCACCTTCTATGTGGGAGACCCAGGTTTGGTTCCCAAACCATGCACATAAGAAAAAAAAATGTAGAGGGTATTATATGGGTAAACAATGAAAGTAATTAGAACAACATCTGTCATGTAGTAATTGTTCTACTGTTATTTCTACAAAAAGCTGTAAATCTGATTTTATTATATGACAAAAAACACCCACAAAATCAAAAAACAAAACACTATATGTATAGTAGTTTCCTTTCAGATTAAGAGAGTTTAAAAGAATATAAAAGGAGAAGCAAATTTTCACAATGAGATGTTTTCAGATTAAATTTTCTAGTTTTAGGTCTCATAAAGGTTGTTACTTTTAAATTTAGGTTACAGTCCTTCAATAATTAGGTCAGACACTCAGTCCATTCCTAGTAATGATGAAGAATATGAGATGTAAGTATTACTGTACGGAGCACTGAGATATTGGGACCAGACTTCTAATTTTAGAATTTATTGGGAGCTTAATACTAGAGGGCAATCCCCTATAATGCTTCATCATTCTTTATAAGTTTTCCTCAATCATGGCCATTTCATACATTCCAATCTTGGATTGTAAAGGCCCAACTATAAGATAAATGCAGAATTGAGGCTGCAGTTCCTCTTTTGGTAATAACTCATGATGTATTTGCTTTGGTATAGCTCTCCCCTGACCTTTAGACTCATCTAGTTCCTAGACTGCTTTGATATTTCCAATTGGATGCCTCATAGATATATCAAACCATCTTTTCCAAAAGGCACTCAAACTTTCATCCAACAAACTGATTCTCTTCTGAGACATTATTGTTTCCTAATTATTAAACCCATCTACCAGTGTGCTTCATCTGGATTCTTCCTGAATCTTCTAAGAGAATTTATCAGCAAGTGCAACTGTTTCTGCCTTTTAAATATATCTCATGTGCATTCAGTTTTCTCTACTCACTCTGCCATCATTTCAGTTCAAGCTACCTTGTAACCACTCTCCCACCTTCAACTTTTACCTGCCTTAGGTCCTTTTTTAACCTTTACATTATGAATTGGATCATGTTAGTCTCCTTTATAAAAACCATTACATCATCCTGTTGCATGATGTCACCAACTATTGCAAATACAATTTCCTTATAAAGGCCTGTAAGGTTGGGCATAATCTTTCCTGTGAGTACCTAGCAAATTCATTTTCTTCTACTCTCTTTTTCATGTATGTTCTAGTCACCTTGACCTTCTTTTAATTTTATATTTGTAAAATCCTTTCTCACCTCAATGCCTTGGCTCTTAGCCCTGTCTCTGAAAAACTGTATGCTGTAGAATCTAAGTTTAAACATTACTCAGCAGATCTTTCCTAAAACACCATAAATTGTCTAGCTTCTCTTCATTATTTTATATTATATAACCCCCAGTTACCATTCAAATGCTTTCGGTACTTTTTTTTTTTTGAGTAATCACATTGAATGTTTATTAGACATGCATGTGAGAAGACATGAAGGCACTCGCAGAAGGAAAAAGGTGAGAGGCAAGAGGCCCCAGCAGTATGGGGAAATCTGCTTTTATAGATTTTTGCTCCTTTGCAATTTTTTTTTTTGGTACACTGTATGGCGGGCTCACATTTCATTATTTTCCTTGTGAGTATCCCATTATTGTAACACCATTTGTTGAATTTTTGTTTGTTGTATTTTGTATGTTTGTTTTGGGGGAAGTGCATGAACTGGGAATCAAACCCAGTCTCCCACATGGCAGGTGAGAATTCTACCACCTTTTATAATTTTTATTAATAGGTTTACTATCTTCCCCTTTTTCCTCCTTAGTTGATGCTTGATTGTAGAGGACTCACCCAGGTGGGGTCAGTGGGGCCTCAGGTGCTGTTTATTGCTGTTCTTCTCTAAGATGCCCTTCTCTTTGAAGCCTGACTGCTCCTTGCAATTTGCCCTTTGTTCATCAGCTAGCCACTGCCCTAATTCTAACCCTACCTCAGCTCACCCTCAGAGCATTCTAGCTCCCCTTAATCTTTGGGGAATTTGGACTGATGCATGGTCCATCTTCTGTCAGTCGGTCATAGGCCCTACTTGTGGGGTATAAAGGTCTCTGACTATTATGCTATTGAGGGTGGTTGGTTGAACATGGGGAATGGGAGCATTGCCTCTGGTAGAAGTTTGTGTGAGAGGCTTCTAATCTGGAAGAAATGAACTGTGTGAGAAATTGCGTACTGTGTGAGAAATTGGTCTGAACTGATGCAGAAGCAAGGTGGACGTCAGGGAATTTTTTAGAGTTTTCAGAATAGCTTCTAGAATGATTTCTTTGCTCTATTTGAAATTTCTCAGCCACGGAAATTTTATTTCCTTTTTTTGGCTAACTAATCCTGTGATGCAAGGGCCAGGTTCATCCTTGAGAGTCATGTCCCACATTGCTAAGGAAACTTAGAACCCTGGAAGTCATGTCCCATATAGGGGGGAAGATAGTTTATTTATTGAGTTTGGCTCAGAGAGAGACTACATTTGAGCAAAAAAACGACATTCTCTGTGGGTGAATTTTAGGCATTAATTAAAAGGAGGCTTAGCTTTGCCACTATAGAAGTTGAGTTTTGTTAAGAACAAGAATTAAGATCGAGGTCTTGGCTTTTTAAATTGGGAGCCCCTATTGCTTAAGAGAATAGCAGAAATTCCCTAGGTAGGGAAGTTTTAATAGTTTCAAACTTTTCTCTAGTCCTTTAAGGGAATTTGCAAAAACGTTTTTATTTCTTTTACTTAAAATATTCTGGCCCTATTTTGGTCTCACACAGAAGTTAAAGTTTTAGAATACAAACAATATTATCCTTGACTCTGTATTCTGATTTGCCTTACTCCTTAATAGATCAGCATCATTTACATGTTGTTGTATGGAGTAATGCTGACTTTCAGAGCTAGAGAACTTTAACCCTGAGTCTTTAGATGTTACACAGATACTTAAGTTCTAGAGAATTACTAGGTTATGCAAAGAGAAAAGATGTCAGGATTTAGAAATAACATTTAAAGCTCAGGAGTAAATGTGAGTGCTGTAACAGCTTATAATCTAAAATTTAATTTCAATATAAGCATTTTTATATGAAGCTACTGTTAGAAATAAAAGCATTTGACAGTTGTTTTATATATTGGGGTCATTAACTACAAACCATATCAGAATTTGTCCTGTTTTACCTTTACATATTGATTAGGGTACTATTAATTAACAGTTAGAACATAATTTATATATTTGCCTTGCTTCTCTTTTAAAGTCATTTCTTTCTGAATATGAAGCGCTGACTTATAGCTTGCCATATGTACTTTTAGAGAAGATTAGGGTAAAGTAGTAGTGACAAGTAAATTTGATTGTTTCTATGATTTGTAACATTTTCTAAGAATAACTAAAACTGTGACTAACAAAATCATACAGATTAGTATCAGGATATAATATGGACAGTGAGAACATTGTCAAGATTTTGGGAATTTTATACAGTCTCTAAATACATGACAAATTTAGCTTAACAGAAGGATCGAAAATTTCTTTCAATTATTGTAATACATACCCCAAATTTCCTATATAATATGTTAAACTAGTTTTCACTTCACTTTTCCAAGGTGAAAGAAAAAAAAATGTGCAACAATTTTCCTTTAAGAATGAGAAGATTTGTCTTTTGAAATAAAGGATGATCAAGTCAATATAAACATCGACAAGGATCTTATTCTGATATATGATATAAAATCTTCGTCTTCTAGACAGAATACTCAGATAGTTAAAAAATTTTTTTTTTATAATCTTCCATATCCATTCAGGGCTTATAGCCAGCAACAACTACAACAAATGAATATGTTAATTCACAAAATTAACATATTGCAAGACTTTGCTTTGAGGCAGTTGGAGATCAGTAAGGTCAGCTGCTAAGGCATTCTTAAAGATATGGGGACTGTTTCAAAATCCTTAGAGAATACTGCTTAAATGATCTGGGTGGTAATCCTATCTTTAAGCTCATGCCATTCAAAACAAATAGGTATTGAGAATCAGGGTGAACAGCAATATTTAAAAATGCATTTTTAAGATCTAGGACTGACACGCCTTAATGCAGACAGGGGCTGCTGGGCAGGCTTGCCACAGAATGCCTTCATCCCACATGGACCAATCTATTCACTCAAGGATCTCCTTTGAGATGTTGACAGGCCTCAATCTTGTAGGGGTCTTGGGCAAACACGAAGGTAAACACTAGCTGAGTTTACTATTCTTAAGGTGGCCCCCAGGGAGTTAAGAAGGTCCCTGCCTGGAAGGGGGTGGGGCTTTCAGGGACAATGAGAAAATGATGGGACACCAGAATGTCCTCAAGCCTACAAAGGAAAGAGGTAGTAAAGGTCATAGTTTTGGAATTACTGATGACTCCCATAATTAAGCAAGTCCAAGTGCAGGTAGGTCCAAAGTGGCAGATCAGGACAGGATTAAATGGCACCAGTATTAACTTTAAAAAATCAGTAATCTTGCCTGCCATGTTAAGTGTCACTCAAGGTTCTTTTAGGTTGTTGGTCACTTATAAAGTTAGTGGACCCATACACAGCCTCAGAAACCCTCAGTTTTCTTCATTTGCCACAAGCAGGATTCTGGGGGCCATACCACCTCCCACTTCAGGATATGTTGAGGCCCCTGGGCCCAATACTTATATGGCAAGGCCCCAGTAATCCCAAGGTTGAGGGTTGTCTTGAGGTTTCTGCACTCTCTCTGTTAGTGGCCCTCTGGCCTAGAGTTAAATTAAGGTCCCTTAGGCTTGGAGTCATGATTTGGGTGACATCAAGGGGATAGGGTACATTTTACTGTGACTGTGATAAGCTGAACCTGTTCTCTAGTCTTTTGCTTACCTCTCTACCTTCTCCTCAGCCATGTCTTGATTGTTAAAAATAGAAAAGGGAATTTCTAGTAGGTCGTTACTGGGAATTTGTGGGTCCAAGGAGAGCTTTTGCAGCTTTCTCCAAATATCAGGGATAGACTGGCTAATGAAATAAACTGCCCAGCAAAATCTGATCTTCCTGGAAGTCTGCGATTACATTAATATACTTTTTAGGGTTTCTCTTAGCCTCCCCTGGAACAGAACTGGGTTTTATTCTTTGTCCTGAGTGATCTCCCTTAGCTTATTATAATTAACTGGTTCGGTGGTACATTTTCTCATGCCTTTTAGCAAACAACTTTTAAAATGGGATCATGAAGAATATTTTTCCTCTACTGGAATTTGAGACATGGGCATAACACAAGCAACAAGTCCCTCTCAGGTCCTTGTCTTGATAGAAAGCTATAAACATCTGGGTGTAGGGAATTTCTGACTACTTTTCCTTTCTTTTACAGAGTAGAGGATGGTATTTGTTCTACTTTGCTAGCTGCAGGAATGCAACACACCAGAGATGGATTGGCTTTTTAATCAAAGGGGATTTATTTATTAGTTCTTCAGAGGAAAGGCAGCTAACTTTCCACTGAGGTTTTTTCTTACATGGGAAGGCACAGAATGGTCTCTGCTGGCCTTCTCCCCAGGTCTCTGGGTTCCAACAACTTTCCCCAGGGTGATTTTTTTCTGCATTTCCAAAGGCCTGGGCTGAGCTGCGAGTGCTGAGATGAGGTATGCTGAGCTGCTTGGGTGTGCTACATTGCGCTCTCTCATTTAAGCACCAGCCAATTAAGTCAAAGGTCATTCATTGCAGCAGGCACGCCTCCTAGCCGACTGCAGATTTAGTGAGCAGCAGATGAGGTTCACGTCCCATTGGCTCATGTCCACAGCAACAGAACTAGGTGCCTTCACCTGGTCAAGTTGACGACTGAATCTAACTACCACAGTATTTAACTGAAGGAAGTCCCATTGGGAGGCTCTGTTCCCCTATTTTTTAGCTTATATTGACTGTTGGCATTTCCCATTTTTTCTGGAAAGGAAACAGAAATGCCTCACTAGTGCAAACATAACTGGTTGGCATTTCAACATGCATCAGAGCTGGGCTTTTCTCTCTCTGATGGCCCAATATCTTGGAAACACTGAGGCTAAAGTCACTGGGCATCCCCAGGACACCTTTCCTGAGAGATCCCTAGACCTAAACATCCAGGGGTTTCCCAGGCTTTGTCCATAAGAATTCCAGGACAATACTCTGACACCTTTTTCTCCACCAGCCCAATGCCCTGGGAACATGGGGAGTAATGCTGCTGGACATCCCTGGGGCATGTTGTTGGAAACCCTGGAATGTTCCTCCCCAAGAGATGTTGAGACCTACACTTCTGAGGTAGGGACCCACCTGACCTAAGAGAATTCTAGAACAGTGCTCCGGGAATACCTTTGTCTTCTAGTTTTCTGTTATCTGAGGGCTAAAATATGGAGCATACTCTAGAAATGGAGCTCTATGGTTTGTCACAAAGGGTCTCAATAGAGATTAAACAATCAATGCTTGAAGAGGACACAATCCCATTGGAAAGTACCCAATTCCCATGGGCCTAAACCAGAGGTGACTCCTTAGAATGTTAAAGGCAACTGTTTGGTACAAGAATCTTTAGCCGAGAATCCAGTGTTAAAAAAGATGAAATGTCTCAGAAGGCATTGACAGCCAGACAAAGGATAAAGAAGGAGACTCTCATGGAGGCAGAGGAGAGGACATCTGCAGGAAAGGAAGGGTCTGAAGGACAAGGAAATGTTATTAGGAAAAATGAGGATAAAGTGGTGGTCCCTAGAAGGGGAGTAATGAGAAAGTATGGGGAAGTCTTGGAGATGTGAGGAGAAAGGAAGAGAGAGAGATGGGAAGACTTGGTTTGTCTCCCATTGGATTCCTACATGACACCAGAAAAGTTTCTGGTCAGGTCTCACGGGCAGCATCACCTGCCACTCTGAGTCTCCTTGGATCTGCATGGCATGGAGACAGGCTCCTGCAACCTCCATGGAAGGGAGTCAGAGAACTCAGAGTAGACTAAGATTATGTCCTGGGGGACATATGTGATCTGGGAGGGTCAGGTCAGAGTCCCCAGATTCCTAGAAACACAGAGTTGCATGAGGACATAGGAGAGGATTACAATGAGCCGAGTGAGAAGAAAAAGTGAATGCACCACCCAAGCCTCCTGGTCAATAGCCATGACTTACCAGTCCAGATGGTCAGAGAGAAATATCTCCTGGCTGGTTCACCAGAGTATGTTGCTGGATTTGAGTTTCTAGGTTCTTGGTCATGCTATGAGAAAGAAGTCAAGGGCACAGCAGAGCATATAGTAAGCAGGTAGAAAATGTATTAGGTATGCATATGAGAAGACATGCAAGTGTTCTCACAAGGAAAGAGGTGAGAGGCCAAATGCTTTAAACTTTAAATATGCATTTTGTATGTGTATATTGGATATAATCATTTGTATTGATATATTACTGTATTGCCACATACCAAAAGAGAAGTGCTAAAAAGCATATTTCATATTTAGCACATTGTTCTTCAGAATTTCTGGGGATTTTACCATCCACATACAACCAGGCAAAAAAAAATGTATATTACGAAGCAACATATACACAATGCATTAATGAGCACAAATTGTATTATTAAATTATGCCTAAGTAATGCTTATAGCTACTAGCTGTGAACCTAAGCACTCAGCAAAGTGACAAGGAACCCTCCTAATCCTGCTCCTGTAACACCCCTGTTGCCTAGTGTTCCACACTGACCAACTCAATGCGTTGATTATTTAGCCTCTCCAAACACCAGGCCTACTTCAAAGTTTAATTCCTAGCCCAGGATACTCTAGAAAAGAGAGATAATGTTTTTGGAAGTTGTGGATTTGTGGGGAAAGTAAAAGTTTAAAGAACAGTGGAAAATTAATAAACAATTATGCAAAACATGTCTTGATTTTCTTTATAGATTTAGTCATTTATTTTCAAGGTATAAACATTTGTTCAGTATGCATAATTTAATCCTGAAATTAAAATGGTTAGCATATTAAATTTAAAAGAATAGTTTGTTTAAGCTCTACTTTCAAATTTACTAATAAGATTTTATTTTAGATGTGTTTAATTATTACAAATAACTCCGCAAGTTACTGAGCTTAAGAAAGTGAACCTCTTTTAGTGTTTAGCTATTGATTTGAAGCAGGTGAACCACTGAGTAAAGAAGAAACCATCATATTATAATCAGCTAAACATAGTTATCATTTTTTAAAGACATAATAGCTACCATGATGTCAAATAGATATAGAAAAAAACATGCAACTTCAGAAAAAAATCTAAGATTATGTGTATATAATTTATAGATAAGATTATATATAAATGAGTATGCATATTTCTTTCTTTCTTTCTTTCTTTCTTTCTTTCTTTCTATCTATCTATCTATCTATCTATCTATCTATCTATCTATCTATCTATCTATCTACCTACCTATCTACCTACCTACCTACCTACTTCCCACTGGTTATGGACAGAAGAATCAAGAATAAAACATGGAATTGTACCAGACAGATTACAGTTCAGTGTAGATGTAAAACATGATGGGGAAGGCAATATAAATTTACTGAGCATATATTATATGCCCAGAACTAGATTAGGCAGTTTAAATGTAAGTTAATTTAATGTTTACAATTATTTTAGATAAGTGTTATTGGTAACGTTGTAGGGTGAGGACATTAGTTAATATTGTTGGAATTTTCCACATAATAATCTTAATTAATCTGTAAGAGACTTGAAACTCAGTAAATTTATTTGTTTGCCCAAGTTCACACAGTTAGAAAGTGGCCTCACAAGAATTGGCAGAGAGATATATGTGTTCTTTCAGACAAATATGTAAGATCCAAACCACACACTTTCCAGTAGCTAAGTCAACACTTAGGAAGTTATCAGACAAGAGAGCTAAGAAACAAAATTATGTCAAGCCAAATAGAGATTGTTACTACTAAAGCATTCTATATGCTTGAAACATTTGTAGGCGTTGACTTTATAGTCATAAATAAGAGATGCAAATTTCTACTCACATGAACCTTACGTTGTAATAGGGGAGACAGACAATGAAAAACAACTATACAAAAATATATCATAAAGATTAAGTAGAAATAAGTGCTTTGAAGAAAATTAAAGCTGGTAAAGTGGATGGGAAGGGAGGTGACTATTTTAGATAAAGTAGCTTAAGAAAGGCTCTCTCCAAAGTAAATATTTGGCTGGGGACAAATAAAGAGAGGGACGGAAGACTTGGAACAATAATATTCTGGGCAGCTAAGCAGCTAGTGTAGTAAGGCAAATTGGTTTCATAATGTTAGGAAACCAGTGTGATTAGAACTGCATGAGGGAAGCAGAGAGGTCTGGAAATAAAGTTGGAGAGAGAGGAAACAGTGGGTTCATGTATAGCCTCATAGTCTGCATTAAGGCATTTGGGTTTCATTTTGGGTGGATCTGAGCACAGTAGTGTCAGGACTTGATGTTTTAAAACACCACTGCTGTTTGTGAAGAATGGGACAAAAGTCAAAGCAGGCAAAACAGCTAGTAGGCTGTCAATCAGGTCTCGGGAGTCACTGGTGGCTTGGTAGTAACTACACATATAGTAGGAGGTAGTCACTTCTCTCATGTATTTTAATGTCATAGATATGGAAGCCAAATAGCCAAACAAGTATCTGGGGTTGTACTCACAGCAAACAAATAGTATTTTAGAGTCCCTGCTAGAATTCCATTGGTCATGTTATTACTGCTCTAGTTGTCTGTAATTTCAGCTCTATCACCCTCAGAGGTTTAAAGTGCCTCCAGGATGCTTTAAAGGAGTCATGTAATTTCTAATATCCTCATTTTCCAGGTTTCAATATTCTCATTGAAAGTACCTTTCATTACCCTCATTACCTAAATAGTCAATATCAGTGGATTCTGTTTGCAGTTTTTTTCATTTTCATCTCAGCATGTCTTCCCAAACTTAAGGTTTTTACAGAGTTTCCTCTGGCCTTTAAAATTATTTAGTTATTTTGGGGCAGATTTTGGGATTTCCACAAGAAAAGGGGTTTGTCATTGTTCTTATCTTTTGTTTTGTTTTCACTTTCTGGTAAGGAAAAAGAAGCACCTGGAGCTGTCTCCTGTGAAGATCTTGGTAACATTGTGGGGTGAAGACATTAGCTAATATTGTTGGGATTTTCCACATACCAAGTTTGTGACAAAGCATCTTGCTCATATTATTACATTTTAGCTTTAGAATTCCTCTGGCAAATCTGCATTATTTTCATTCACAGATGAGAAAACTGAGGCTGAGAATTTAAATTTCGTGATCAAATTATTTCTAAAAAAAGTTGGACTCAGGCTGTGAGCCCTACCTATAAATGCATAGTACAATTTGCTTCTATTATATATGCTTGGAGGATACAGACTAAATTCCTAGAGCAAACCCTGAAGGAATGCCTTTTTTTCCATAGAATTTTGAAGTCTCTTTCTGATATCTAGGCAAACTGTGCTACTTAGTTTGTAATTCAGTCAAATACACTAGCAGTTTATATTTCTGCCTTTGAATCTCAGATCCAAGAAACTGGCAGCAGCATGAATTCCTTAGTGTAACAAAATTGTAATGATCTGACTTAGTTGATGGGTTGACACCAAATTCTTTTGGTCACATAGGACTTCTTTTTTGTTAGAAATAAAAATAATTTCAGAAATGTGAATTTGAAGAGACTATGTGAATAATTTACTTTAAACAGATTATTTTATCTAAAAGATTTATAATTAAAGTGTTTAATTTTCCAGTCTTAGAAACAGTTTTCAAAATTACACCTCTTTCAATTTTTGTTATTCCCATCACTTTTCTCCTTTCCCCTCAGGTCTGCTTTATACTGGTAAACGTGATCTATCCAGACAGAATTTTTCAATATCTTCTTTTCTGAGATGGGGATGAGCCAGAATCTTCTCACTTGGTGATAATTGGACAATAGTCAGGGATAAACTAATTAAGAGGAAAATAATTATATACACAGTACCTATTTTTACCCCATATCTTAGCTTTTCTAACTAATGGAAACCCATGTGTATTTTACCACAGCTATAAAAAGGAACAGCAAACTTTATATGTTTTTAACCCAATAAAACAACTCAGTTCAGCTCAGTAGAGAGCACTTAATATGAGATGTGGCTAGAGAAACTACTGTTGAGGAGTTTATAGTCTAATGGAAAGACAAACACATAAACAGAAAACACCAAACTAAAAAGTGCTATGGAACCCCAAAGACATGGCAATTTGGTCAACTGTTCAAAAAAGACTTGTTGGTAGGTGTTGTACATTGAAACATTCCCCATAAAGACATGATCAAATCCTAATCCCTGATCCTGTGGATGTAAACTCATTTCTAAGTAGTATCTTTGAAAAATTCTAAGATGGGTCTAAACTAAATCAGGGTGGTCCTTATAATGGAATCCTATAAAAAGCATAGGACATTTGGATATAAGAGTAGTAGGAATAGTGAGACAAAAAGAGATATATACCACGTGTTGGACTCAAAGGTTGAGTTATAGATTACTGGCACACCACCACCAGAATGTTACAGACTTTGGATAGTGTATGGCCTGCTGATATCTTAATTTTGGACTTCTAGTTTCCCAAACTGTGAGACAATACATTTTTTTTAAGACAACTAGTCTGTGGTATTTGTTATAGCAGTTTGGTAAACTAGACAGTCAAGTGGCTATAAGTTTTTCAGATGAAGAAAATGGAGAAGAGGTTTCTGATGGAGGAAAGTTTGAAAAGGTAATATAGGGTGTGAGGAAGGGGTAGTTAGTAGCCACTTAACATTATCCCTCTCCCCAGTCCCGTGCTCTGTGAGTGGGGCTCAGTAAGGTGCTGGCTTTCCATCTCTATTTGCCATTAATGTTGGAGCGACATGGTGGGGGATGGGGCTAGTCTCACTCTATTTCTCACCCTTCCCTCTTCTAGTGCCTGGAGACCTACAGGGAGCAGACCTTCTACAACCACCTTGGGGCAACAAAGCAGTATGAGGCATCCCTCCCCTTATGTTCTTTGGGTGGCAGCAGGTCCAGGAAGAGAGAGGGGCTTACATCCCCACTTGGATGAGACAAGGAAGTTGTATTTGGTGTCACGTTTTCACCGGGAAGGTGGCAGCTGGACTGAGAGAGTTGTTGATCTTGTATCCCTCTCAGCATAAATCAGTCAGTATAATTCAGTGTCCCTCTTTTGCCTGGGTGGTGTCAGCAGGTACCACCAAGAAGACAAATATACAAATCCACTACTCCTCATGCTATACCTCAGTGTGGACCTGCCTACTAAAGAAGGGAAGAAGAAATAAGATACAGAGTCTCATAATATACTATTCAAAATATCCGAGATACAATAAAAAAAATCACTTATATGGATAAGGAGGAACCTCTCAACTGAAATGAGAAAAATTCAACAGACACCAAC
Source organism: Myrmecophaga tridactyla (assembly GCA_004026745.1). NCBI lineage: Eukaryota > Metazoa > Chordata > Mammalia > Pilosa > Myrmecophagidae > Myrmecophaga > Myrmecophaga tridactyla. The sequence goes on along the minus strand of PVIY010006543.1, from coordinate 44,567 downwards.
ACTGAGATGAATCAAACGTTGGATGTTTACGGCAAGAAATGTAAAGTAGCTTTCACAAAGCAAAGTGGCAAAGTAGAGAGACAAAATGGGAATTAACACTTCTTTGTTTCTTGGCCCCAAGTGCTCTCCACTAATATATATATAGCACCACAACTATCTGCCCACTAGAAGATTATGAAATATTTGCATGCTTACTGCAGGGCAGCTTTTGTAACCAAGTTGGTAATTAGAGCTTGTCTAGAGAAGAATATAAAATACATTGAAGGGGCAGCAGAAACCATTATATCTAGAGTTGCTGAAAGAATCAGAAAAGAGAGGATACCATGTGGCTGGAAATCTCATGGCTTATCTTTAGATCTTGGGATCATTCATGTCTAGCTCCTGAATTTCTAACATGTGACATTAATATTGTAACAGACTTCAGTATCAAGACTATCCATTGATGAATAGTCATACTTAACTATGACCTAACAAGACAACTATTCTTGTTAGGTATGAGCTCCCCATCACTGGAAATGTTGGGTTGAAAACTGGCTTATCATTTTTTTCCAATATGTTGTGGAAGGGATTGCCTACATTGTGCACAAGGGTGGATTAGATGAATAGAATCCCATTTCTCTATATTTCTATGATCATCAGTAAAATAAAGGGAGAGGCTAGGTATCCAATTGCCTAGTAAAAAGTGGAATAGTCTGATTCCCTGGGAGGGAAGCCTAAAATGATTCACCACAGACAAATCTAGCTGTAGTCAGTGAGACTTCATGACAGATCCAAATTATTCAGTCCTTTTTCATATATGTTATTCTCTTTCTGCACGCAGATACCTCAAGTATACTTTCCAGACTGTAAATATGTCATTTTATACTGAAATTAATCTTGTTAAATGTACCCCCAAGTATCTTTAATTCTCATATATTTCTCCTCATAAAAGAGATTTTGATTCTTGAAGAATCTTAAGTAATCTCATGAGTGTTACATATGTTTTGGTGATTTGTAGCTACTTACAGATAATAAAGGAAGTAGGATAGTTATACTTTTGCTCTGGGAGAATGCCTTGAATTCAAAATGGTGAGCCAATAAATTCTGATTGTTTAAGCCAACCCATTATGTGGTATTTGTCATGGCAGCATGGCAAACTAAGACAATAGGGAACTGGGTGGTTAAACACCTCTCTAAATATTTTCACTGGAGTGTTAATATTTAACCATTAAGATAGGATTGCCTTCATTGTCATGTTTACTAATCAAGTAATGTGGATAATTATTTGCTCAGGGAGGGAAGATGTAGTGGAGGCAATGTTTTAACTTGATAGGAACTGGATTATATGTACTCATTAAGATTCCTGCAGTATTTATGATAATGCAATTGGGTCTTACTAGGCCAATAAGGAAATTTAGGAAGAAAAATGGTCAATACTTATGTTAATCAGAAACAAAGAATCAAAACTGCAATAGAAATTTAAAAATCTGCATGCCATTTTTTTTCTTGCAACCATACTTCCAACCAGACCTCTGAACACAATCATCTCAACTACTCAAGCCCACCATTACTGTGATGGATTATTTTCAAGAAATGCTTCCGTTTAAGGCCAGTAACTGATCACAGTCATTTATCATTCTCTTTGAAACCCAGAGACAGGCAACCTAAGAAATGATTGTAGCAAGTTTCTGAGAGAACTGGGCAACAAGAAAATAAGTCCAATAGTATCCATTGGTCCAATGAGATTATAGCACATTTAAAAAAAATTCTATAACTTTTCAAGATTTCTTATTCTGAGGAAAAATACCTAACATTTTCTTTTCTATGAACAAACTGGAAAAGTAAACAATCAAACATAAATCTTTAAGGATAGAGTGGATCCATATTGATGAAAATCAGGTGCTGATGAAAACAGATTTATATTTGTTGTGTGCTGAATCAGAAGGCAAGAACCCCCAAAACAAGTGGAGGAAGTTTCTGCACCAGGGAAAACCAGGTTTATGAATTTAACCTGGTATGACCTCAGAACTAATGATTTCCTGTTGCTGCTGTTTTTGTCACATGTCTGTATATACCATTTCTGTTTTCTTCCTCAAATTCTACTTTTTGTACACATGGGTCAGAATTGAAACGCTGGCATTGTACCTGGTGATCATAGTTAAAAGCTGCTGTTTCTTACTGTGTGTCATGAAATTATATACCGTGCTGTGTAACACATGAATATTCATGTGTCATGAAATTCAATTCACAAAATGGAATTTCAAAGATTTTACTCAAAGATATTCATCTTGGATCAAATAATTTAACTAAAACATGGCTTCTTTTTTTTTTTACCGAAAAAAGAATATTGGTAACATGAGGCACAAAAGTAAAATGGAAGTTTGCTTGAACTGAGATATCAACTACAGATGTTTCAATGAAGTATGAAATATTTATTTATTTTATGATTCCCTATGATAATTTTATCTTCTTTTTCCATTGATTTCTTTTCCCTAAGTGTATAGCTGAAATGGGAGATCATTACTTAAAACCTAGATGAAGTCTTAGAACCATCCAACAAGATATGGTCAAAGATATAGGTATATTTAGAGAATATACCCTATTGATTTATATTATGGACTTTATCTGAAAGTTTGAAAAACATTCTTCAATATAATGAATTGAATATAATGGTGTTCTGAATTGAATCACTCTGTGTCATTCAACTAGTACTTCAACAAATTATTGCCCTTGAATCTAGTTTAATATTTTGAGAGAAATAAATGGTGACTTTTGAGCTGCTACCAAAAAAGTAGAAGCCAAAAATTTCCAGAAATGGTTTTATGGAACAACATATCCTGTACAATTGAAAATGCTATCATTGACTATATTTTAATATAAATAATAATGAAAAATGTAAAGTAGATATTTACTACCATATCCTCTTAGTTGTGTGAATATACTTGGATTTATCTAAATATAAAAACAAAAGAAAAACAGCTTTGTTTTTATTTCATTTAGAGAAAAGGATTTTTAGTTGTTGCAACTATGAAAAATCCTTAGAAAAGTCTCATATATTAACTTAACAGAACTCTCAATTATTAATATCAAACACCAGAAATTATAGATTCCAAAACAATCAAAACATCATTCTTCTTCTTCTATATTTCATTGTATTTTATTTTGTTGAAATCTTTTTTCTCAATCAGTTAGTCCTGACATCACCAAAAGAGTTGCTAAAGGTATGTGGCTGGTGGATGGCCTGGTGAAATAAACTTAGTTTAATTCCTTCTAAATCCTCAGAGAGAGAACATTTCCCTTACCCACTTCCATGCAATAAAATAATGTGACCATGTTATAGGAAAGATAATGTGTAGGATATATATTAGCATAAACTTTATTTCAGAATAACATGGATGTTGTCATTGGCAGATCTAACATTTGCATTTTCGACTGTTCTCCTGTGCTTGAAGTAATGTGTGATTTTTTTTTTTTTTCAGGGGCAGGCACTGAGAATTGAGCCTGGATCTCTGGCACGACAGGCGAGAATTCTGCCACTGAGCCACCATTGAACCACCCATGATATGTGATTTCGCTGATAAAAGGAACAAACCCTTTTTATGCCACAAAGTTAATGCATGTGAATTTCCCTTACTATCAAGAAGCGTCTATTTAAAAACTGATCCCTGTCTTATTATTTAGTCTTTTTAGGTCTGAGTATGGTTAGTGATAGGTTTTGTTTTTGATCCAAAAGAGAAGAGACAAAAACTCAAACTTGATCAAAGGACTTTTATTATGTGGCCAAGCACAGGTAGACTGAAACCTAATATGGTGACAGCCCCACACAGGGAAGGGGGTACAGGCTGTATAGGATGGTTGGCAGGAAGTAGGGAAAGGGAGGTGGTAGATTTTCATTGTCTAGCTTGGGCTCTGGAAATTGGCAGATTGGTTTAGAAGCAGGGGCTAAGCAGGGAGTTGGTATCTCTTCACTGGAGGGATTTAAATTGTAAGCACTGTCATAGACATGTAGGGTTGTGACTGCCAGAGGGCAAGAGGTGCCACATGACTGTTGTCTGGGCTATAGTGGGCTTGGTGGGTTTCTTGGAAATCATGAGTGGGGGCAGGGGTTCTGCCTAACAGTAAGGTGGTTAAGATCCCCTCTCTTTTTTTTTTTTTAAATTAAAAATGGCCTTTAAAAGTAAGTCAATTCAAGAATCAAAAGCTCTGTGAATGGGGTCCAGCATGTTTTAACAGGCTCCCCAGGGGATGTTAGATGCATGCTGAAGGGGAATATACCTTTTTTACAGGTGATGCCAAATTGAGAAGCACACATTGAGGATCATTGATCGCAGGGCTCAGCAACTTTTAGGTAAAGTTCAGTTAGCAAATATTTTAGGCTTTGCGGGCCACATGGTGGTCTGGTCACATCTACTCAACTCTGCCATTGTCTCATGAAAACAGCCATCGCAAATAAGTATATGAGTGGGCAGGGTTGTTTTCCAAGAAAACTTTATTTATAAAATCATGTGGCAGGCTGGATTTGGCTTGTGTAGTTTGGGGATCCCTGCTCTATGCAACAAGAATAGATAGATTCCAACTATAAACAAAACAGGGTGAATCTTTAAAATACAATGTTAAATAAAAGATGCCAGATACCAAAAGTACATCCTCACATAATTACATTAGTCAAAACTAATCTTTGATACTAGAAATAAGGTTAGTGTTTTTGGGGTGGTGGTGGTTGTGACAAATAGGGCCAGAGGGGCCTTCTGGAGAGCTGATAATGTTTTGTTTCTTGATCTGGGGCCAGTTACTTGAATGTAGTTCATTTTGTAAAATTTAGTGGAGTTGTACATTTATGACATGTTTTGTTTTATTTCAATAAAAGCAATTACTAAAAAAAAAGTAAGTCTCCTTTTGATGATAAGTTGATGACAAGTTCTCCTATTGATGATAAATTGAAGATATCTAAGAAAGTGTGGCATTTCCTACTTTGCTGATTTGTGAGATACAAGGGATTTCTGTAGCTCATAAGTAAAGATTTCTGTTCTTAGAACCAACTTACCTATTAAGCTGAGTAGGGCCTATAATAATTCTAGGGACCCATAGAAATGTTTAAATATATTTTAAAAATCAGGAAAAAAAACCACTTTTAGGTCAAAGAAAGTGCTTGAAGATATAATATTAATATATTCATCTCTATTCCAAATGAATGTTTTTGTACGCTGTATGGTGGGGTCACATTTAATTCTTTTTCCATGTAAGTATCTCATTATTGCAGCACCATTTGTTGAATTTTTTTGTTTGTTTTGTTTTTGTTGATTTCTTTGTTTTTGTTTGGGAAGTGCATGGGCTGGAAATTGAATCCAGGTCTCCTAAATGGCAGGCAAGAATTCCACCACTGAACTACCCTCGCATCCCCTAAACCAATGGATTTTTTGTTTTGTTTTTTTTTTAACCAATGAATTTATAAGATATAATTTTAATATTTTTATAGGGGAAGAGGTCTTCAAAGGGGAAAGTACCTAGGGTCCGTGAAAATCAAAATGTGACCCTGATTACTCTCGATCTATAGACACAATGAAGAGAGGAGATAGAAAGAAATATATTTTGCAAATGGTATAATTTAAGGCTCTTTTGATTCTATACATTCCTAAAACAAATTTCAGTCACTTTATTATTACTAATTGAATGGGTTCTAATTTTCTTCAAGTTAAAGAGATGGTAATCATGTGAATGTTTTCCAGCACGGTTCAATTGATGGCCAAAACACTATAATTTACTACATTTAAGTGAGATTGCCATGTGGCCCTGCCTCATCAGTCAGTCACTCATTCACAGACAACACTAGTTTTCCACTTTGCTGCATTCCGGGTTGGATGGTCTGAGATGATATGATTCTACTGCAATGTACTGCTGAAATCACTCATCTGAATACAGCACCTGGTCCCCCTTCAATATTTTATAGGGTGGAAAATTCATGAATAAAGACACAACAACCTCTAACAGATGCCAAATACCTCCTGAGATGATTTTATGCATCTCTATATGAATTTCTGAACAGTGGTCTTCAGTATTAGGTTATCGAGGGCAGATGATTGTAATCTTTTGAGAAAACCTGATTCTTGCCTCAGTTTTCTCTTACATTTCTGTGACCTTCAGCAAGAAGTGTGCTTCATCTGAGATGTATATGTATGGTTATAAAAGGAAAGGGTTGGGCTATATGACTTCTAGGATCCATTCTATCTCTAAATATCATAACCCTGTAAAGCAATTCTCTTGTTCTCCAGCATGTCTTTATAACGTCTGCCTCCATTGCCTGGGTCTTGGCCCTTTAGTCAACAGTTGCTGGAATCTCCTGCTGAAAATGAGTCCCTGAAATTGTCCAGACATGCATTATAGTAACTACTATTCCCAGGCAGTAGCAAAGCTGGCTGCATTCCAGCAGACGCTATTGTAATTGCTAGATGTCAAAGTTCCACAGTTCACATTCATAGAAAATTTAGAAATTATCATCTTGAATAAGGACTTGAATCTAATGTTAACTGACCTTAATCTGTGAAGCCTCATGGAGGCCACACTGGCTTTTCTGATTTGCTTTTCTACTCTTTGGTTTACTAGGAGAAACAGAATTCAGGGTGATGGCTTTCTTGTGGTAAGCTCTCAGCTATTTATAGCATTTCCTTCATACTGGTGTGTATATAGTTTCAAATTGTTTTAATACCAAATTAAAAAAATATATAATAAAACCAGAGCTCGGTATCTACCAAAGTGATCATAAGATGTTACCATATTGTAAATGTGGAAAAAGGAAACAGAAAATTTTTGCATAGCTTTAATGGAAGCTATTTGATTATATATTATGCTTGGTTCTGTTTAATGTTTTAAAGTGAATACCATAAATGGATATATTTGTATGTGATTACATCTATAATGAAGTAAATGCAGATATTGTTTTCCTTTCTGTTAAAAAAGAAGTGGTTGAAATATAGTTAAGGAAATATACGTCATATATATGGATATCATTGTAGATATGTATATATAACTATATATAAATAAGTAAATTCTCTATTATGCTGAATATGTTCTCTAGTACAATGCTGAGTAGAAATGATATTGCCTTGTTCCCAATCTCCGGGGGAAAGCATTCAATATTTCATTATTAAGTAGATTTGGTAGCAATCTATATTCTGTAGATCTACTTGTTGGACTTGAAGAAGCTTCTTATATTACTAGTTTGCTCAGAGTTTTAATTAGGAAAGATTGTTCAATTTTATCAAATGATTTTTCTACATTTGGTAAGATATTCACATGATTTTCTCATTTTCACAATGTTTTAAATTTCATCAATTTCAATTTGTCCCCTGCATTCCCATCTAGCATTGTAGATGAACTACCCATATTTAAAGTCAATCTCAAAACTTTTGTATTAAATTTCACTCTGTCTCAGCTACTCAAGACTCTGTTGCAGTAAAACTCTATCAAAGTGTTGTCTGTATTCATAGTCTAGTTTTCTTCCTATTTTTCAACATTTTCTTAAGAGAATATTCAAGCATATTGAGAAGTTGAAGGAATTGTACAGTGAAATTATATAGACCCATGATCTAGATTCTACAATTATCATTTTACAATTTTTGCTTTATGTTTAACTATGTCTATATACATCTTTTTTTATTCTTACCTTTTAAAATTGTATAGTATAACATATATACAAAGCAAAGAAATAAAGAAGCAGTAGTTTTCAAAGTACTCTTCAACAAGTAGTTGCAGCACAGATCCCAGAGTTTTTCATGGGCTACCATATAATCCTCTCATATTTTTCCTCCTAGCTGCTCCAAAATATGAGTCTAGAGGGCTTAAATATTTTTTATCAACACAATTGACTTTTTTCCTTCTTTTTCTGTGAAAAATAACATGTATACAAAAAATCTATGCATTTCAAAGCACAGTACCACAATGAGTTGTAGAACATATTTCAGAGTTTGACAGGGGTTACAATTCCACAGTTTTAGGTTTTTACTTCTAGCAGTTCTAAAATACTGGAGACTAAAAGAGATATTAATTTAATGATTCACATTTATATACATTTTAAAAATTCTATCTTCTCTGTACAACTACACCATCACCTTTGGTCTTTCCATCCTCTTTTTATGAGTGTTTGGGCTATGGCCTTTCTAAATTTTTCATATTGGCAGGGTCTGCCATTAATATGGGATAGGGAGATGGAACTATCTGATGCTCTGGAGAGGCTGGGCTAGGTTTCAGGACTTTTCTGAACCAGGGACCCACCTGGAGGTTGTAGGTTTCTGAAAAGTTACTCTAGTGCATGGAACCCTTATGGGATTCTATATATTGCCCTAGGTGTTCTTTAGGATTGGCTGGAATGGTCCTGGTTGGGGGTTGGCAGGTTATGATAGGTAGCAAGGTCTAACTGAAGCTTGTGTAAGAGCAACCTCCAGAGTAGCTTCTTGATTCTATTTGAACTCTCTCTGCCACTGATACTTTATTAGTTACACTTCTGTTCCCCCTTTTGTTCAGGATGTAATTGTTGATCCCCTGGTGCCAGGTCTGTATTCACACCTGGGTGTCATCTCCCATGTTGCCAAGGAGACTTTCACCCTTGGATGTTATGTCCCATGTAGGGGGGAGGGCAATGATTTCACTTGCAGAGTTGGGCTTAGAGAGAGGGAGGCCACCTTTGAGCAACAAAAGAGGTCCTCCAGAAGTAACACTTAGGCATGCCTATAGGCAGTCTAAGCTTCTCTTCTACCTACATAAGCTTCACAAGAGTAAGCCTCATAATCGAGGACATGGCCTATTGATTTAGGTGTCCCTAAAGTTTGACACAGTATCAGGGGATTCCCTAATGATAAGGTTAAATAGTTCCATATTCTTTCTCTCACTCCTCAGGGGACTTTGCCAACACTTTTTGATTATCTGCTTAATATACTGTAGGATGTATCCAGGCATTACAATAATCTATACAGGATTAAAGGACCTCTTTCTTATTCTGGGCTTCCTGTGTTTTGGTTGTTCAAGTGAGCCATACAAATAGGTTGAAATAGATTATGCACTACAGTAAATTTCAATTCCAGATCAAACAGACCTTTCTTCCATTGGTCTCAAAGAGTATGTGTGGTTCTAAAATATAGACACTGTCTTCCTTACCCTTATGTTCTGAATTACTTTAACCCCAATGTGTCCAGCCTCATTCTTACCACTAAATATCAGGTTATATATATATATAAAACAGCCTCTCAGAATCCAGGAATAATAATCACCACTCTGGACTCAATGTGTCTACAGTCTAGGCCTCTGTTTTCTTATAAGCATTTTCTAAAGGTGACCATACCATTGTTGTTCTTTTGTTTCTGGATTATTTTCTCTCACCATATGTCCCACATGTTCATTTACATCATGGCATGCCTCATGACTTTCTTCCTTTTTGTAGCAGCACAACCTTCATTCATAAGTATACACCATCGTTCACCAATCTACTTCTTCATCAGTGCATCCTTCAGCCACCTGCATTCATCGGGCCTCATGTACAGGGCCCAAAGTCCACAGTCCATCAACATTTTCAATTTTAGATAATTTCATTATTCCCAAGAGAAAAAAAAAACAATACTCACCCTTGCCAAATAGAAAACCTAAACCTCCTCTTAATCTTTGACCCTCCCCCGATTATTTACCTCTGCTGTTGCTGTGGTAGTGCTGATGGTTTCCTTTTGAACATAGCTCCTAGCATGCGTTAGCAGTTTTCCCCTGTACCCTGATTTTTAAACACTCTTTGTACGTGAATCATACCTTTGAAGCAGTTTTCCCCCTGTACCCTGGGCTTAAACACTCTTTGTACAAGAATATCTTTGAAGTAATTCTTGTGAGAACTAATTCGTATTTCTATTGTTAGTCAGTGGAACACAAATTTGTTTTGTTTCCATGTTTTGGTGATTGTAAATAATGCTGCTATGAACATCAGTGTGCAAATGTCTGTTTGTGTCATTGCTTTCAGCTCCCCTGGGTATATACCAAGTAGTGCTATTTCTGGGTCATAGGGCAACTTGATGTTTAGTTTCCTAAGGAACTACCAAACAGTCTTCCATAGTGGCTGCACCATTATACATTCCCACCAGCAGTGCAGAAGTGTCCCAGTTTCTCCACATCCTCTCCAACATTTATAGTCTCCTGTTTGTTTAATAACAGCCATCCTTATAGGTGTGAGGTGGTATCTCATTGTAGTCTTGATCTGCATTTCCCTTACAGCTAATGAAAATGTGTATCTCTTCATGTGCTTTTGAGCCATCTGTATTTGCTCTTCAGAAAAATGCCTATTCATATCTTTAGCCCATTTTATAGTTGGGTTGTTTGTTCTTTTGTTTTTGAGCTGCATGATTTCTTTGTATATACAGGGAATCAAACCTTTGTCTAATAGATGATTTCCAAATATTTTCTTCCATTGAGTTGGCTGCCTCTTCACCTTTTTCACAAAGTCTTTTGAGGTGCAGAAGCATTTGATTTTGAGAAGTTCCCATTTATCTATTTTTTCTTTTGTTGCTTGTGCTTTGGGTATAAAGTTTAGGAAGCTACCTCCTTACTAAGTCTTGAAGCTGTTTCCCTACATTTTCTTCTAGCAGCCTTTATGGTGCTAGTTCTTTTATTTAGGCGTTTGATCCACTTTGAGTTAATTTTGTGTAGGGTGTAAGATAGAGGTCTTCTTTCATTCTTTTGGCTATTGATATACAGTTCTTCCATGCCCAATTATTGAAAAGACTATTTTGTCCCAGTTCAGAGGATTTGGGGGCCTTGTCAAAAATCAGTTGACCATAGATTTGGTGGTCTATTTCTGCACTCTTGATTCAATTCCATTGGTCAATGGTTCTTTCTTTGTGCTAATACCATGCTGTTTTGACTGCTGTGGCTTTATAACAGGTTTTAAAGTCAAGGAGTGTTAATCCTCTCACTTCATTCTTCTTTTTTAGGATACTTTTAGCTATTCGGGGCCTCTTTCCCTTCCAGATGAATTTGGTAATTAGCTTTTCCAAATCTTCAAAGTAGATTGTTGGAATTTTGATTAGTATTGTGTTGACTCTGTATATCAATTTGGGGAGAATTGACATCTTAACTATATTTAGCCTCCCAAGCCATGAGCAGAGCATGTCTTTCTACCTATTTAGATCTCCTTTGATTTCTTCTAGCAATGTTATGTAGTTTTCTGTGTACAAGTCCTTTACATCCCTAGTTAAGTTCATTCCTAAGTACTTGATTATTTTAGTTGCTATTTTGAGTGGAATTTTTTCCTTAACTGACTCCTCAGCTAAGTCATTGCTTGTTATATACATCTTTTATTTGAAGCATTTTGAAATAAGTTGCAGTCATTAGTACACTTCATCTATAAATAATTTAGCAGCCATGCCATTAGTTTTCTCTCTTTATTTCTCAAATACAGGAAAATAGGTGTATTTCTTCCTTAAGTGCCTAGGAAAATTCAGTGGTGAAATCATTGAGGTATAGTGTGAAGGTTTAATCACCAACATAATAAAAAAAAAA
>PVIY010006543.1:0-32962 GCA_004026745.1 Myrmecophaga tridactyla | reverse complement strand
TATTTTTATTTGTCATGTTTTGCGTTATATGTATTTGAAGCTATTTAGTTAAGTACAAGCAAATTTAACACTGTAAGATCTTCTTGATGGATTGATTCTTTTATCATTATGAAACGTTCTACCTCATCTGTAGATATTCATCTTGACTTAAAATAGAGTATGTCTATTATTAGTTTAGCTAAACCAATTTTCTTTTTTTAATTTTGTTTGATATATGTTGTCCATCCCTTTATTCCAATCTTTCTTTGTCCTTATATTTAAGGTTTGACTCTTGAACTATTATATAGATTAGTTGTTTTTGTCCATTCTGACAATCAATACTTATTCTCTTTATGTCCAAAATAATTATTGGAAATATAATATAAATTAACTATATCACCTCCCTGTCAATGCTAGAAACTTAGATCAGTTTAACTTCATTTTGTACTCTCAAAATTATGTTGTTGTAATACTTTTTAATTGTACATATATTTTAAACCTCAGAAACATCATTACAGTTGTTTTGTACATTTAATATTTATTTATACATCCCACGAATCTATACCCTTTGGTGGCCTTCATTATTTCAACACTTCCATATTTCTGCCTAAGATCTTTTTTATTCTAACCTTATGCATCTCATTTAGCTTTTCTTACATACCAACCAACCATAAATCTCAATGGCTTGGAACATAAGTGTTTATTTTACCCATACACATCTCAGCTCGGTTTAGTCCCAGGCTGCAGGTTGGGTACCATGTTTCTACACATCTTTTGTCACTCTTGAATAGGCAGCCTAATCAGGCCAATTCATTTGCCAATGGTTAAAACATAAGAGGATAATCTCAATGGCACTATCACATTTCAAGTTTTATTTGGTTCATCTATGCTATCATCCTATTGGCCAAAGCAAGTCACATGCCTGAGTCATACATAGAGTGGTAAGACAGTACACTAGGTTCCCGGGGGGAAGAACTGCAAAGTTATATGATAAAATGTCAATCCCAGGAGGCAGGAGGGATTGGGAGTAACCATCCAATTTATTGTGGTATTTCTTTTATGCAAATCTTTTTTTTCCATTGGTTCTATTTTCCTGATCATGTCTTTGCCAAACTTTTATTTTTGAAGGATGTTTCCATTGTGCTTGGGGTTGGGACTCTAAAAAATTTTCAAATACGTCATTTCTTTATCTTATGGTTTCTCTAGATTCTGCTGAAAAGTTAGCTATCAGCCTTATTGTTGTTCTTCATAAAATAGTCTGTCCTCTGCCCCTCCCTCCCTCAACCCCAAGACTGCTTTTATGATTTTTTTTTCATTTCTCAGAACTGTTATTATGATTGCAAAAAAGTTGTTAATGGGTGTCTAGCATTAGTTTTCTTGGTGTTTAACATACTTGGGGCTCCTTGACCTTTTTCAGAATGCAGTTTAATGTATTTCTTTGTTTCTTAACTTTTAGAAAATTATCATCAAATATAGTTTATATATTGTCCTCTTTCTACTGGTTTGGGACTCCCATTTCTCATTTATTAGATATTTTCAAATGGTCTCAAATACTTCTTTCACTCTTTTAAATATTTTCTGCTTTTTTTATTTACTGTGATACACTCTGGATATTTTCTATTGACATAACTTCCAATTCCTCAATCCATTTTATTGTGTGTGTTGTTTAACCTCTGTTAAATCAATCTATTAAGATTTTAGATTTCGTTATATACTCTCCTAATTTAGCATTTCCATTTGATTCTATTTATATGTTTAAATTATCTGATAAAATTCTCCATCTTTCTTCAGCTTTGCTTTTTTTCTTTCCTTAACTTTGTTGTACATTTCATTAATAATAAGTAATTTTCATTGAAGGCTGAAAACAGTGTGTGAAAATTTGTGGAGGCTCTGGGTTATGTTATATGCTTCTGGAGGTTAACCTTTACTTCTTATAGGCAAGTAGAGTTTCATCTGGTTATATATTATTTGAAACAGGAATTAAGATGAATCTATACTTGGTTACAGTTTTAGTAAATTTCCATGTAACTGTGATTCACCCTTTTCATGGATAACAGCCCTCAAGAGGTTCCAATTTATAGCCAATACTGATGCATGGTCCTTGTATCTAAAGTTCCTAAAGTTGAATCCTTGTATTCTCAGGACCACAAGTATGCTGATACTTCTGTAATGATTTTTAGAAACTTTCCACTTGGATTTTTGGTTGTCTTTCCTGCTCAGGTTCAGAAATCAATAAATATCTTGAGGTAAATAGTGACCAAGTGTTAAAATGAGTTCTCCATATTTTCTTTCTGACTAGGATCCTAGACCCCTAATCCTTTACTTTTTCTGCCCTTCGGCTCTACCAAAATGTCTGCCTGTAAGCAGTGGCTCACTAGTCTTGGCTCTTGCCTGGGTCCTCAGACTCTTGCTCTGAACAAGGCATTGACAAATGTCCTTAGGAAGAAACATAACAAAAGAAAACAAGGGGAAAACATAGCTGCAGAAGTTAATTTCCTCTTACCAAGCATTCTGCTTGTATTGAGTCCTCTATTACTTGCAAAAGATCTTTATTCCCCTAATTTTATCCAGTGGTCCTAGGTTTCCTCTTAAGGGTTGTTGGGCTGAGGCAAGCTAGTCCATTATGGAAACAAACTGATTTCCCATGTGTTACTTAAGCACGCTAAAGATTGAGACCATTTTTCTTGAGAGTATGTATTATACACAGGTATCACCATGAACTAAAGCTCATTTGAAATTATGTGTTATAGAGGATATGTAGGTGAATTTGTATGGAGGAAATGAGAGATAAGAGACATGGGGAAAGACCACTGCAAATAAAACTCTATGAAAAATAAAATCACTGAAATAGAGAATTTCAGCTCTCCCCTTTAAGCTAACATGAACATTTTTAATGTGTGGAAATATATAGGCTCTGATACTGTGATGCCAAAGTCAAGTTTTTTTTCCTAATGTTGTTCCTTTTTCCATTCAAAAAGTAACAAAAGCTTATTGAGGAGGGCCAACATGGTGGCTTAGCAAGATGTGGGATTTAGTTTGTTCTCCAGAGCAGCTAATAAATAGCCAGGAACAGTACAAAACAACTGCTGGGGTCACATCAGTGACCAGGCACACAGCATACCCCAGTCTGGGCCAGCTGGACCAGCTGCAAGCCCCCCCTAGAACCATGAGTTCCCCAAGCCAGGGTGGCCAGCACCCCTCCCCCACAGGCTGCTTCCCAGAGGGGAAAGGAAAGAGCGTTTACCATCAGCAGAGGCTGAGTGCAACCAAACTCCAATTGTGGAATTAATTAACAAATTCTGACTACTAAAAATAGGCCCCCAGCTCAGCTGAACCTGAGTAAAAGTGGAGGTCACTGGTTTTTGCCCTGGCACAGAGGGGGCAGGGCTAGCAAAAAAGAAAAAAACAAAACAAAACAAAGGTTTTTGGTCTGGGCCCTGAAAGAAATGAGAGGGCACATAGGACCTGGAGATACACAGAGCAATATACCAACTTAAGCTCTTGATTGGCAAATCCAAGGAATGGGGGTCCTGCTCTGAAAAGGATTTTTCTCTTTCATTTTGGTGGCTGTGTTTCTATGGCTTGACTGCTCTTTGGATACAGTTGCAAGGCTTCTCGGGCTCCACTGCCCTAGGCATTGGCAGAATTAAGCTTGTTTGAGTGTTTGTCTGAGCCTGTGCCTTCCTCAGGAGAGGGGTGGGGCCCAGCTCAGATGGAATCCCTCCCTCAAGGAGTTCAGACCCCAGGGTCTAGAAAACTGAAGGATTAAAGCCAGCCTACAACCTCTCCTCTGTCTCCACCACGCCCCAGCAAAGAGAGTCTGCTGAAGTTAAAGTTACCACATCACCTTATGCTGGTGGGACCTGCCGGCAGACAAACACCACATACTGGGCAGGATAGGAAAAACAGAGAGCCCAGAGACTTCACAGGCAAGTCTTTCAATCTGCTGTGTCTCACCCTCTGGGAAAACTGATGCAGGTGACTCTTTCCTCCTGAGAGGAGGCCAGTTTGGTCTGGAAAAATCTGACTGGGGTCTATAATACTTAAGTAGACCCTCCTAAGGGGGTGGGGGCAGAGAGGAAGGCACCGTACAGGCAGGGCAAGAAACAAGAAAACAAGAACTGAAAAATTCTGATCTGTTAAACAAAACCTAAGCTAGAGGTCTAGAATTAGCTGAACTGAATGTCAAAGAACAGATAGACAACAAAGTCATCCAGCAAGAAAATCCTAGGTAAAAAAGTGAAAACAATCTCCAGAATAAACTAATTGAGGTAATTAAATGCCTAGACACCAGCAAAAAATAATGAATCATACTAGGAAAATTGAAGTTATGGCCCAGTCAAAGGAACAACCAACAATTCAAATGAGATACAGGAGTTGATACAATTAATTCAGGATATACGAACAGACATGGAAAACTTTATCAAAAATCAAATCAGTGAATTGAGGGAGGATATAAAGAAGGCAAGGAATGAACAAAAGAAGAAATCAAAAGTCTGAAAGAGTAAATCACAGAACTTAGGGAATGAAAGGTATGGTGGAAGAGATGAAAAAGACAATGGAAACCTACAATGTCAAATTTCAAAAGAGACAGAAGATAGGATTAGTGAACTGGAGGATGAGACATCTGAAATCGGACCAGCAAAAGCTTATTGAATTGAATGCCTCTTGTTGGGGGGAATACTTAGTCTTTCAGCTATGTAGAGTTACATTGATTAGTGCATTTGTTATTGATTGCTATGCAACAAACTACTGAAAAGAGTGTTGTAAAACTTTATGCATTTAGGGGTCATTCAGTGTAGAATGCTCACCTGCTATGTGGAAGACCGGGGTTTGATTCCCAGTCTGTGCACAAAACAAAACAAAGCAAAGCAAAGCAAAGCAAAACAAAACAAAACTTTACACATTTATTATCTCACAGTTTCTAAGTCTAGTCATAGCCATAGCTAGGTCCTCTGTTTAGGGTCTCACAAGTGGCAATCAAGGTGCTGACTGGGCTGTATTCTTATCTGGAGGCTTGATTGGGGAAGCATCCACTTTTAAGCTCCCTCAGGTTGTTGGTAGAATTCATCTCCTGGTTGCTATAGGATTCTTAAAAGTCATAAATGGAGAGGGATAGAGAGACTCTACAGTAGCATTGAGTCTTATGTAATGTAACATAATCACAGAGTGACATTTCATTACCTTTATCTTATTCTTTTGTTTTTAACCAAATCATATGTCCTGCCTACACTCAAAGGGAAGGAATTATACAAAGGGTCAATACCAGGAGGCAGGGGTTCTGGGGGCCACCTTAAAGTCTGTCCCACAATGTAACTCACTCTTCAGAAATTAAGGAATATATTAATGAATTGGAGAACAGAAAAACAGATACTGGGAGGTTAAGTGAGCTACTCACTTAATATATGATATATGATTATATATCATGTATGATAAGTGGAAGAACTATGATTTGAATTTCAAACCTTGAAATCATTCAAATATTCCTCATTGCCTTTTCAAAATATGCAGGCATGTAGTAAATGATACTGGCTTAATTACGGGTTTCCACCCATTGATACTATTAAAAAAAATAACTTGGCAGGCCATGGTGGCTCAGCAGGCAAGAATGCTTGCCTGCCATGCCAGAGGACCCGGGTTCGATTCCCGGTGCCTGCCCATGTAAAAAAAATAACTGCTTCTAACCATGCTATTTGGAAATACCATTCCCTGTGCAAAAACAGAGATAGTTAATGATATTTCAGTCCTATTCAATTATTTTTCATTTATTTTTGGCTGTTCAAACAATATTCATCTGGCTTTTACAAAGAGTCAGCCCAGAATCTCTTTATCTTATTTTGGTTTAAAGTTCTTCTCTTCCCTTCTTCTAGTGCTAGTTATCATGATTCTAACTCTGTAGAAGGAATCTTGTTTAATAGACTAAATTGTGTGGGGGATGGGGAAGAGATTTTTCTGTACCTAATTGGGCAACGTTGCCTTCTCCTGCCCTGGAGCTGCAATAGTCTCTCTGGTCATTTTTCTCCCTCTATGTAAGAGGTGGCCCAAAGTTGCCTCACTTATGGGGCACATTTATATCTTCTGAGGACACTGAATACCCTTTCTCTTTCTTGACATATTTAACAGAAATGGGAACCACAGTTTGGACAGTGATATTTTCTACATTTACTTTAGCCCCTGCCAGGAAGTTTCCCTTTTAACCAGAAACATACTACTGAGGTCCAGTACGCCAATGGTGGACACTGATCAGTCACTTTCTTTCAAGACAAGTCAAATGGTACAAGTATAATATGATGAACCTTTTTCCAGGACCACCATTTTTCACAGCCCAGCAAAAACAATGGGTAAGATGTTCTGAAAATTTACAGGAGAGCTATCCATTAGTTTCCCACTTTGTAGGCATGGGGATAGGTCAGACATCCTTATTTTTCCCTAATTTATTCTTTCAAAGCACTCTTTGTTTACCTAAGGGGAAGACAAGCACCCTTCCCTTCCATATGTCCATGCATACAACATTCCAAGCCCCCAGGAACTTTTCAGGATCCTTGTGGAGAAGTAGTTAACACCAACAACTCTCTGTACCAGAATATAGAGCTTTCTTATTGTCTGTTATTCACAGGCATAGGTCTAAGCTACAGAGCCCAGATATTGGAAAATATACCACAGGCATTATACTGTTAGATAAAATATGATAGAGTGGTGCAACAGTGGCCCATCACAGAATTCTTGCCTGCCATGCCAGAGACCTGGGTTTGATTTCTGGAGCCTGCCTGTGCCAAAAAAAAGAGAGAGTTTTAAATATTATCTTCTCACCTGAAATACAAAGAGAAAAATTTCTTCATAAATTACATGGAATTCAGCCTGCTCAGATGCTATAATAAGAGTAGAAAGATACAGATAAATATAAACCCAGACTTTTTTTATGGTAAATATGATATGGATATCTTGCTTTAGTGGCAACTGATTTAATGGCAATTGCCAGAGAGAGAAGAGCTAACTGGAATGATTTTACTATTTAATGACAGTGACAGTGAAAAATTGAAATCATATTCTGAA
This sequence comes from Myrmecophaga tridactyla, assembly GCA_004026745.1. Classification (NCBI taxonomy): domain Eukaryota; kingdom Metazoa; phylum Chordata; class Mammalia; order Pilosa; family Myrmecophagidae; genus Myrmecophaga; species Myrmecophaga tridactyla. The sequence continues at coordinate 25,930 of PVIY010006543.1, read as the reverse complement.
TCAGCTACTAAAGGGAAGACAACAATATCTGAGAGCACCTATATCTCAGAGAGAAATAAAAAATGAGATTTTTTTTTGTAAAAGCTGTGAACAGTGTAGTCTATTCTTTTGCAGTAATAAATGGAATTCAGTTTTATTTAGTGCTTTATTGTCATGATCATTTCAAGAGTTATATACTTCACTCACACATCTATAATATAAACATCTTAAAATATCACACATGCACATTAATTAACACAACCAACAATTTTATTTATTTATGGTTTTTAAATATTTGATGAAATGGGACCTGTTTGGCAGGAGAATCTAGAACATGTGTATTAACAAAGATATGACTAAGCTTTAGATATTTGATAGAAAGGCAACTCCAACAACACTAATTTTTTTACATTATTTTTCTACAAGAATTTTTATGATTTGAGTAACCTTTAAAAAATGGAAAGGTAATAGAAACCAGATTCAGAGAGTCATTTGAAGGAATAACTTTTATGAAATCATGGATGTTTCTCTTAGTAGTTGTGGTTTTAGGAATGGATAACATATTGAGACATAGATAGAGCCTTCACTCTCAAATGATTAGGGTCAATGAATATTTCTAACAATCTATTATTATCTGTTTTTTTTTTCATTCCAGCTCCAGAAATGTTTCTAGGGAAGACATTCAGCCATCTAACTAGTTTTTTAAATGCTACCTATTAAAATTGGTGCCTCTTCTTAATAATACCATTTGTTATCTTTCTTCCTCTCTTTCATTTCTTCTTGTTCTGTAAGTGTTTGTCCGCCTTGTGCATTACTATATCCAAGACAACTAGGTACTTAACTAATGTTTGCTAACAAATTAGTTATGTATTCATCATTTTCCATGATAGCTATCCCACATTCTCATAGGTATATATCTGTCAAGTCTGTATTGATGCTCATAAATTCTTAATTCTCTGAGGATGACTTGGCCTCACAGGTTATTGAGAATATTGAGGCCATACAACATAACTATCCTTTACTATGCACCTCTAACTACCAAAATGTTTCTAAATATTTTTTCATACAGAGTTTTTCTTCTTTCTAGAGTTTGATGAGAAAATTTTTCATCCAAGACTATCCCTGTCCTCTTTATCTCATCATTTCTAGTCTTCTTACAGAAATTACTTCATCACAATTTTTTTTTATGGACTTCTTACAACAAATATTGGCGTTGATCTTTGGGGTAAATATTGTTTCATGATTAAGAATTATATTAGTTGTTGGTGTTTTGTTGGTGACATTTATCAGATTGAGGCAATTAACTTTTATCTTAATTTGTTCAGAGTATTTTTTTTAGTACCCATGAATGAGAATCGAATTTGTAAAATGCTTTTCTGTTCAACTGTTGAGATGATTATATAATTTTTTTCTTTATCCTTTTAGTGTGTTGAGTTATATTGATTAATGCTAAGCTAACCTTGGAAATCTCAGTTTTTCACTCTTAAGACCATCACCTAATTGAAGATGGCCCACCCATAATATTGAGGGCAATCTCCTTCATTTAGAGTCGATTGATATTAGATGTTGATCAAATATAAAAAATGCCTTCACAGCAACATCCAGACTAATGTTTGACCAAAGTGTCAACTTTGGTCATAGTATAATCATATTGACATATAAAAAAAATCACAGTCATAAAGTGGAATAATATATGACAAAGAATATAAATCAGATATTTTTCTTTGCAACACTGTGGGTGGATCTTATTAACACAATAGCATATGGGTTAGAAGTTAGGGTAGTAGTTGCCTTTGGGGGTAAGGATGGATATTGTCTATCTTAAAGCATAAGTGAATGTATCTGAAGTGCTTATAATATTGTAGCATCTGAATCTGGATGTGAATGTCCATTCAATCATGCAGTTATAATTTGTGTGCTTTTTCTGTGTCTTTTTTATTTTCATAAACATTTTATTAAAGAAAAAGTAGTTAAAAGAATTTTTAAAATATTCAAGCTTTTTCAACTGTCTCATTCAAAGACGTGCTGTTAAAAATATACAATAGGTACAAAAGTGATTCTTGCTCTATTTATTAGCACACTGTCTTAATTGTTTATAAGAGGTGAACTCTATGATGGATATATGTTTTATTCTTCTAAATGTCAAAGTCTTATATGAGTCTGGGTTTTATGGTAAGAATAGGTAGAAGGTAAAACTTTTATTTCTTTAAGTTGCAAAACAGTTCATATTTATAAATATATACTTTGAGATATTCATTATGGAAGTAACGCTATATATCTCATCTAGAGTGATAACATACAGGGAGAAAGCACTCGAATGCTTTCTGCCCTGCTTTTTATTATTCATTCTCAAGAAAGTGGTCTTGATAAGTACCCAAATTACCCTGGCCATACTAGGTATTATGAATTTCTTTAATTCATAATGTTAAAAAAAATTAACTTTATTTTCAATTTGATTCAAATAATTTTTCTTGTCTTAAATAAAAATTATGCATCCTAAAATATTAGATAAGGGAAAGCTACATGTACTATTTATTATTTTAAAATCTACAAATGAATACTTTTACCAAAAATGTTACCAAAAAAAAAGAAAGAAAAGAAAATGGAACTATGGTGGAATTAACTCCCATAGATTTCAAGGGTATTTGAAGTCAGGTATTTTTCCATTGAAAGAAAATGATAAATGGAGTTGCAGTCAACTCTTATGAAAGTCAAAGACCTCAATGAAATTTTACATTGATAGAGTGCTTCAAGGTGTCAGATTCCAAAGGTGAAGTATAGTGTCAATCCTTGGGGAAGCCAATCTTTCAAGTTTCATAAAGACCAAGGCATTTCACCTCAAGGTTGTTTCTTCATGGCTGTTCTGGATCATTGTATAGTCAATTTGATTGATTGTGCCATTTGAGACACCTAAAAAATATTTGTCAGAAAATAGTGAATATGCTGGTCACTTGCAGATACAACCTGGAAAAAGCAAAAGTTTCCTTGAAAATGTCCCATAAACTGGATGACTTAAAACAACAGAGATATATTACTTCATAGTTCTGGAGCTAAAAGTACCAAATCAAATCATCAATAGGATCGTGTTCCATCTGAAACTTAAATGGAAGCCTCCTTCCTTGCCCCTTCTAGCTTTGGTTGGGTTTCCCACAATCCCTGGTATTTCTTGGCTTACAGCTGTGATATTTTCCTGTGTCTGTCTCTTCTTTTCTTATAAAGATATCAGTTATTTGGGGTTAGGGGCCCATCCTATTCCAGTATGACCTTATTTTAACTTAATTCACTTCATCTATAATGATCTATTTCCAAATTAAGTCATATTCTGAGGGACTGGGTATTAGGACATCAACATAACCTTTTTGGAGAAACAGTGCAACTATAATCTGAGCTATGAATTTACTCTGTGGCATACGTTAGTCTGTAGACAACAGAGAATAATGGGAGGTGGTATAGCAGAGGCACAGCATGTTTGAAATGGTCTTAAGGAAAGATTAATCTGAAAGTGATGTGTGCGGTAGCCCAGGGGTCAGGAAAAGGGTGGACCCTTAAGCACATAGCACCTCACATGACTGAGCCCAGACATTCATTAAAACTCTCCTCCCCAGTCATTGTTGGTAGCCAACTCTTACAGGACACTTCTGAGACTCCATTGCAACAAAATCCTGCAAGGTTCTGCTGAAACTTATAAGCCCCCCACCCTGGCACTTTCTCCCTTTTTGGTGTTTGGCATGGAATGCTGACCTTAATTTACCAACCAGTTACCATTGGGTATGATTTTCTCCTGTCCATAAATCCTTAATTAAACTCATAGTGTAATTTTCTGCCTGGCATGTTATTTGTCCTTGGGGTTTTGCTGGGCTGGAACAATGTGTATAATAAAGTGGGGAGGCATAACAGTTAAGAAAGATGAATTAGAGGGTGATTTTAATATTTAATAAGCCATGAGATTCTTTTAAAGGGGTTTAGTCAGTTTAAGCAAAAATTGGAATGGATAATATGGGTTCAAGGAAGATTGCAGAAAAGAATTGTTGGCATGGTGACAAATCATGGAAACAAAGAGAGGAAAAAGTTAAAGCAATCTGAAATTTCAAAGCTACTTGCTTTGAAATGGGATGCATAACAGTACATCACAAAAAGTACTAATTTTATATTTGGAGAAGGAGAGAAGAGGCACATCCTTTTTGAGACATTTTGAGTTTAGGTGAAGGAAAAAGCCCATGTGAAAGTGTTCATTAATTTGGAATGTGAAAATATAATTTAGATTGAAGTCATGGAAGAACTGGATTTGTGAATAATCTGCACAGACATGACTTGTGATGCTGTGCTTGCCAATAAAATCACTAAAAGTTAGGTTTTTAAGGAATAGTAGGAAGTTATAAGGAACAGATTCTTGACATTTAAATGAACAGAGGAGAAAGATATAACAAAGAACAGACAAGATTAATAGCCCCAAGTAACCCCAGTACAATGAAAGCCTAGGGATGGTTAACTGAAAGAGGAGGAGTTGGTCAATAATATCACATCCTGCAATAGTAGCAGTGACTATAAAGGATGTAAAGAATCCAACTAATTATTGGCTTTCATGTCTCTAAAGAAGTTATACAGGACTGGGGTCAGACTTCTAAGGGGAGTTTAAAAGAGACAAGTACACAATGATGTCTCACATCCACCAAATGAATGGGGAAATGCTGAGATATAGAATTAGTATCACAAGGAACCAATCCAAAGCTAAAGCTGAACTGAGGTAATATGGTTATTTTTGCTAAATACACAAAATATATCATATGTTGATGTCACACCAGTATTCAGATGAATTTTACTCTTCTTCTTGATTTAACATTTTTCATAATTGAAGACATTTTCTTAGTCACAAAATTTTGATGCTTTAATAATCTTGGACCTTTCCTTCTCACTTCATTCTGTATCCAATCAGGAAGGGAAGGCAGTGTGTTGCAGGACTTAGAGTGTTCTTTAAATCAGATATGATTTCAAATTTCAGCTCTCATATTTCCTAGTTTTGAAACTACGCACAAGTTATTTGGCTTTTTATGGGCTAATTTTCCTCATATGTTAGGAGAAACTACCCTTCTTCCAGTATTAAAGTGAAGTAATAATAAAGGATGGAAAGAACTTTTTATAATATAGAGAAATTATCAGGCACTCATTACTATTAATTCATTATCATTCTCATTAGATCTTACATATATATCCATGACATGTAAATATATATTCCTCTCACTCTCTAGAGCCATATATCTACCTATCAGGTATCTCTACCTACTTGTACAACAGATACCCAATTATAATATAATTTTAACCCAATTCATTGGCTATAACACTCCCCAAATTAAAAATATATAATTAAAAATATATAGTAATTTCAATCAGAAATGATTAGCTAATCCTGTTGTGAATACCACATAAATAATTCTCTCCCAAAACTAAGAATATATTAAGTGTATTTTGTCACCACAATCAGAAACAATTAGCTAATGCTCTTGAACTCACCACATAAATAATTTTATAATCTGTTGTACACTTCCTTCCCCACTGATTTATTCAACAATTCATTATATTTTACCAGAACTATTAAAATGACCTCTTAACTAATTTCCTTAATCCCAGTTTCTAATAGATTTGATTCCTTCTTCATAATACTAAAAGTATGGTATTTTTAAAATATGTATTATTTCTTGGCAGGTATATTTTATATACTACACAAACATACCCACGCACAACTTTTTCCATAAATATAATTCCCCTGTGCCTTTTGGATAAAGTGACGTCTCTTTAAGATGTCATAAAAGTGTCTATTATCTAGCTCTTGCCTCCTTTCCAGTCCTATTTAGCTTCTTTAGCTCCCATATATAGTCTGATCTTATTTGTGGTTACCCAACCTTACCTTTTTCTTTTTTGCACTTGCCATTCCTTTTGCTTCAAATGTCTTTTCCCACCCTCATCTACCTGGCTAATATTTTTTCTCATCTTTCAAGATTTAACAAAAGTGATATTTTCTCTCAGAATATCTTCTACCTTTCTTGCTCCTACACAAGACAGAATGTGGTGTTTCACCCTTTTACCACTTTTGGTATCTTTTGAAGTTCTTCTCATATCATGCATAACTCTATGGTTTATTGTCCCTCAAACTCTTCAATGACACTTAATATATTGTTTGACATAAAGTAGACTTTCAAAAAAAATTTATTAAAAAAACTATTTTGCTTAACATACGTCACAGATCTGAAATTGTCTAATATGACCCTGACACAAAATAATTTGAAATTGTCTTGATGTTTGTACTATTGAGAGAAGAAGATTTGACTCATTTATACAGTGAACCTGGCTTTGCAATTCTGATAGTTGATTTCTCTGAAGGATTCGAATAGATAAAAACCCTGCAAAACATGACCAAGTACATTGTAATCAAGTAAGATTTAATGAGTTAATGTAGATCAGTTTAGAGAAGAGAAGAATGTTAACCCAGTGCAAGTATTTGAAGAGTTTTATAAAGGTGGTGATTGTTTTTCTTTTTTTGTCCAGAAGAGAAAGAATAAGAAAACAGCTTAAATTATAGGAATGGTTTGGATAAGCATTCAGAAGAATTGTCTGTAGGGGTGGTTATATAAGATCCTGAAGTATATTTCATCTGTACCTAATGTTAAAACAAGATGAGAAACCTGAACTTAAGAAAATTGTCCTGAGAGGCTTCTGTGACTCTAACAACAAACATAATACAAAGGATGAAATTAGGATATGTAAATGTATCTTTTACTGTTCCTCTTCCTTTTAGTCATATTGTAAGCAGATTATTTTGTGCAGATAGTCAAAACAATAGATGAGAATATTTTGCCCACATTAAAGGTACTATTCTCAATTTAATTACATACATATATGACAGAAAACCATTAACTCCACAAACTTTTGGTACATAATAGGGTTTGTAAAAAATAATAAATACTTTTAGAAATCAGAGTGTAAACTCAAGGCATGTCATTATACTTTAAAAGTGTAATTTCTTTTTTGTTTGATCAACTATAATATTCACTGAAAAAATCAAATAGAAAAAAGAACAGTAGTAAAATTCTCTTCTCTTCCAATCACGATTCAATTCTATGCCCAGTATTATGGCCATAGGATCAAGAGCAAACTTTAGGGTAACATAAAAGGGTCTTTATATTCTGTGCTTTCCCCCTTATACTAGTTCACCTGTATTCTCACTTTGAGTATATGTACATATGCGTATACACATACATATGCACATATATACGCACTTTTCTGCATGTTGCCTTTGTATTGGGTAAAGTCACATAACATGAAATTAACCACTTTAGATTATACAATTCAGTGGCATTTAGAACATGCACAATGTTGTACAAGCATATCCCTATTTAATTCTAAACTATATTTACCACCCCAAAGGCAAACCCAATATCCATTAAGCAGAATCCCTCCCTTCCTCCTACCTCTAGCGCCTGGCAACCACAAATCTACTCTTTTCTCTATAAACTTATCTATTTTAGATATTTCATGCAAATAGAATTATACAATATACAATCTTTTTGTCTAGTTTCTTTCACTTCGCATAATGTTTTTGAGGTTCACTCATGTTGTAACATGTATAATTATTTCTTTCCCTTTTATGACTGAATAATATTCATTGCTGTCTTGCTATAATACTTGGGATTATTTGGCTCTGTTGCTCTGCTTCCAGGTACATGGTGATGCCCCTCCCTTTCTCTTCTCAGTTTCCACTGACTTCCTGCTTCTCCCTGTGGCCTTGTCCATATGAAGTGTCCAGTGTCTGGTTAAGATACACCCTGTTTCAGTTCACAGCAACTTTACTACAAATATCATCTTAAAAGGCTCTATTTACTATATGTTCATAGTCACAGGGATATGGTTTAAGATCAAGAACACGTCTAAATTGGGATACCTGATTCAACGCACCACACCATTTATGCTGGGCATTTGGATTGTTTCTACCTTTTGGAAGCTATGAATAGTGCTGCTGTAAACATCTGTGTACATGTGTTTGTTTGAATATCTATTTTCAATTTTATGGTTATATACCTAGCAATGGAATTTTTGACTCATTACCTTGCTTTTTGACTTGATAAAATATCTAAAAAAAAAATCTATATTTGTACATATTGATATGACTTATGTTCAAATGACTATGTGCAATTTCATTTTATGATTATCCAATAATTTCTAAAACTAGTTACTTATCAGAGTCTAGGAATTTCCCATAAAGTAGTGTAAAGGAAAGGAAACTCTCTTTATATGGTTAGAAGTTGGAGAACCAATGGACATATGAGTAAAGAATGCTAGCCAGAGCATGTAATACATGCTGAATATTTATTTTTCACTAAATGTCCTGAGGAAAACATAGAGAAAGTAAAAGAGTTTGTCCTAAAGTAATGGATGCCTTTAATACAACTTTAGTCTAAACTCACCCATGTGCTATGAAATATTCAAAACTGTCCATTGTGGGATCCTTGAAAGAAGCCTAGCAAGTGAAGATAAAATAGGATTCTGAATAGATGCTGAGCATACTCAGGATCTCTTGGATAGCCAGAAATGTTATTGGGAACTGAAATTTCCTAGAAGGCATAAAGTGACAGAGTTGAGCTTCTCCTCCTCTCTCAACTCCTACATATGTTAGGTGTTAGTCCTAAGTGGACCAGAGGAACAGCACATCACAAATGACATCACCTTCCAGAGCCCAGTGGAAAGAGATTCTTTTAAGGATCCCACAATGGACAGTTTTGAATATCTCATAGCACACTGGAGAAACACAGTTGTTGTCCATCATATCTGTCTGAAGTGTTAAGGCAAGTTCTCCAATGTCAGGAACAACCACTCTTTTTAAGCTTTAAAATCTGTTTCCTCTATTTCCCCCTCTCTTTTGCTCTATTTGTTCTATAAACTACACTCTAAATGGATTGAATGAAATTTAACTATTAGTTGAAAGCTTAAGAGTGGACATCAATAGTGATGTGGTGGTCTGGAGCTATGTAACCCAGGAAAAAACCCATGTTTTTAAACTTTATCCACTCCTGCAGGTGTGAACCTATTCCAGGTAGAATCATTTGCTGAGGTTACTTCAGCTAAGGTGTGGCCCCAACCCATCTGGGATGGGTCTTAATCCTACTACTGAAGTCTTATATAAAGAAAACAAAATTCAGACAGACAAGGGAAGCAAGAGCTAAAGGTCGACAGAATGCAGAAGAGAAGGGAGAGGGCCAGAGAGGCCATCATGTGCATTGCCATGTGAAAGAAGAGCCCAGCCCCACAGATCCCTGGCATCCAGCCTCAGAATGTCAGTCTTCAGGAAGAATGCTTCGCCTTGATGATGTCTTGATTTGGATTTTTTCAAGCTTCAAAACCATGAGCTAATAAATTCCCATTGTTTAAGCCAACCCATTACATGATATTTGCTTGAGCAGCTAAGGAAACTAAAAACTGTGGTATTATGCACATCAGTGTACAGATCAGACAGGGAGATAGACCTTGAGGAGAGGCCATTCTTCAATGGCCTGGTGGATCAGAGACCTGTCTTCTGTAGGTAGGATTCCCTCTTTTCCTTCCAAGATATAATCATTAAAACCAGTATTTCTCACTCAATCATATGATCCCATCAATTATTTAACCCACTCTTCTGTTGATTAGCATGAAATACAGTGAAAGTGAAGGGGCCCATTGTTTAAAAATGCCTACAGTCTTTGACCTCAGAAGAGGAGAAACATGAATAAAACCATTCTTAAAACCTAGGCTTCCAGAGAAAACATTTGGTTAACATGCATGTTTCACTAAAAAGAAAAGTGAATTTCCATGCCTGATTCATGAGTGTTAATAGCCTTGTATACAGATACTCTTGTCTACTGACAGGGCACTGAAAAATAACTCAATTTGCTGATTGTGAGAGTACTTATGTCCTTAAAGTCCCATATTCCAGGCATCACATAAATGGTGCCCATGTAGAACTTGAAAAAGAACAGATTTTAAAGTGGAATATAGGCTGCAGCTGTTTGAATTATGTTCCTCAACAAAAGACATGCTATTAATCTTAATTTGCATTCTTTTAGGTGAGAACCCATTTGTAAATAGGACTCTTGAAGATGTATTATCAGTTATGCTGTGGACTCATACCTTAAAAGGATCTCCTAAAATCCTTCTTAGGTGTGGCCAGTCTGAATCAAGGTGGGCCTTAATCTGTATTACAGGGGTCCTTCATAAGCAGAAGAATTCTCATATAGTCAGTCAGAGAAGGTTACAAGAAGAAATAAAAATCAGCAGAAAATGGAAGAGTAAACAGAAGAAGAGAGAGATCACCATGTGATGGGAGGCAGAGATGCAAGCCAAGGAACCCTAAAGATTGCAGCAAGCCAGCATGAGAATGCTATAGACTTTGGGGAGAAAATGTCACCCTGCAAATGCCTTGATTTTGGAGTTTAAAGCCCCTAAAATACTAAGATAAATTATTTTTGTTAATCCAACCAGTGTATAGTATTTATCATAGCAATCCTGGCAGACTAAGCCAAAAGGCCAATTTTTGAACTGGAAACTTTTATAAATATGCAGTGATTTCTTCTAAAAAGTTTGGAATTTGTTCTTCATAGAAACAGATGAAAAGTAATATATGTGGAGGAGAGAATTGTGATAAGGATATCATAAATGAAGGAATGAGCTTGACGACTGTAATGGAAGTGAGGTAGGATTTTAGCCTTTTAAGCCAACTGTTTGGGCTTATAAGGTTTAATTAAGTCAAACTATAAATACTGCATTGAAGTCTTATCAGTTAGAGAAACTGGCAACACCTCTAGACCAACTGATGATCGAAAAATAATTAAGCTAATAAATCAGTAAGTGATAACATATAAAATATTTGCATTCTAGTGCTTGAGCATGTCACTAAATAAGAGGATGCAGTTAGAAGGCCTGCCAGTCTGATGGCAGCTATGATTTAAAGGCTTGGCCGGTTCTGAAGTTTTCTGGGGATTGGCAGAGAGGGCATCATTAAAGTGAGCAAAGTCAAAGGCAGGGTTTCCAAGTCAGAGCAAGAGAAGCAAAATTGAGCCAGTTCTCAGGGATGACTTAAATAAAGAGGAATCGAGTCCTTGGGTCAACAGTAAAAGGAAACAGAGTGTGAGATAGGCAGTAAGGAAGTACGGTATGAAATGGACAAAGTAAGTCCTTTAGGATGTAGGTTCTTACTGAGGCTTGATATTATTTGATGCTGGTAAATGATGAGGCAAATGTAACAGACATGGGCACTGTAGAGAAGAAAGGATCTGTTTCAGATTTCTGTACCATTTGTATTGAATAATTTGAATTATATGGAGTCTCCAAGTTTAAATATAAGCAGTAAAGGAATATAAGAATGTTGTTGGAAAAATGGACCTTCTGTGAGAAAGGAAGATGTCACGGTGGGACTATTTCAGACTTGTTAACAGGATGCAAAGGATAGACTGTTAGGAAATTGACCTAAGCCTCTCTTCTCTGAATACTTTTGTTGGAGTGAAGTAAAAAAAAAAAAAAAAAAAGAAAGAAAGAAAGAAAGAAAGAAAGACTTTTAGGATTTTAGAGTTAGAGTTTAGAGTCCACCTGGATGTCCAGTGGGAGGTGGAGAGCCTGAGTAGGATACATGGTCAGTACCCACTAGAACTATACACAGAGGCCCTTTGTTCACTCTGGGTACATTTGTTCATTCTTCCTTTGAGGTTCAGTGTTTAAAGCTTCTCTCTCTCTGCCCTTTTCCACACACACCCCTCCTTCTCCTTCTCTTTACTTCTCAATTCCTTGCCTTAGTATGTCTAACATTTACTCTACTGAGTGCATTTTTTATATGAAATAACAAATGTTGGCCACTACTAGTTTGGCCAGAAATTTGGTTGAGAAATTGAAAATGGGGCTGGAAAGTGGGATGTGGAAAGTGGCTACATAGTTTCCCAATTTTATGGGGTATATACTCTTCCAGAGCTTATTCTCCAGTACTAGTATGTTCTGTACAGTGGAACATTTGGCTGCTCTAATATCCTGCTACTCTACACAGGGTACCTTTGGAGTGAGATTGAAAGAGCTGAGGATATTGACTGAAATGAACATTTAAAATTGAATAGTAAGATCTGATGGAAGGTAAATGAATTTGTGAGTCTTTATATACTTGAGTCAAACCATACCTCTTAGAAATATTTCTAATTTGAAAGCAACAGTATTGGTTTGGGGGCAGCTTTACTTAATGACTTTTCAAGCCACTCTAGACTATAAAGCTTATTGACTATGCCCATTTATACATTTTTTAAAAAGGTAAATGTTGTTTCTTGTTGGCATGTATGGAATTTTTAAAACCATAAGATATCAATGCAGGGTGATTTTGTATCCCCTGGGAACATTTGGAAATATCTGGAGACATTTTTTCTTGCCACACTGAGGGTGGGTGCTACTAGTATTTAGTGGGCAGAGGCCAAGGATGTTGCTAAATATCCTGAAATACCTAGGACAGTGCCTCCATAACAAATATAATACAGAGGCTGAGAAACACTGTTTTAAATGGAAGTGGAAATGCTTTGTGAACTATCACAAATTTCAAAATGCAATAGATAAAATCCTCAGCAAAATAATTTTATTGTTATTCCAAGAATAATCATTTCTTGATATATTGCTTATTATAAAATGTTTAATATAATTTTTAACATTCTGTCTCATTTTAAAACTTATTTAATTTCAAAACTTCAACTTCTGTGTGAGACTAAAGGGAGAGATGTTTATTTTGGTGCAAAATTTATATTTTGGGTAGTGCATTTCCTGATTTAATTTGCATGGTCAGTTTATAGCACACCATAAGTACATGGAATCTTGAATAGAGTGTGAGATTTTGTTGGTTTGTCCAGGTTAGTGTGATGCCCCAATATATCCCAGAGTAATTTAGGCAGTGAATAAAGAGTATTTGCAAAGTCCCCTTAGAGAACTGAAGAGAAAAGAGGAAATATTCAACTTCCCCATTTTGAGAAATTCTGATGTTCTTGTAAGCAGTGGGGACAACCAAATTAATAGGCCGAGCCCTTGGTTTTGGGGTTCACCCCTATGAAACTTATTCCTGCAAAGGATAGGCTAAGCCTACTTAAAATTGGGACTAAGAATCACCCCCAAAGAACTTTTCTCGTTACTCAAATGTGGCCTCACAAAGCCATGCTCAGCAGGTGAATGCACTGCCTTCCCCTACCTACCTGGGACATGACTTCCACGGGTGTAAATCTTCCTGGCAATGTGGGACAGAAATCCCGGAATGAGCCAGGACCCAGCAGGAATAGATTGAGAAAGCTTTCTTAACAAAAGGGGGAAGAGAGAAAGGGATAAAATAAAGTTTCAGTGGCTGAGAGATTTCAGAGTCTAGAGGTTATCCTGGAGATTATTCTTATGCATTACATAGATATTCTTTTTAAATTTATAGTGTATTGGAGTAGGTTGAGGGAAGTGCCTGAAACTGTTGAGCTGTGTTCTAGTAGCCTTGATTCTTGAAGACAGTTGAATATAGATACAACTTTTACAATGTAACTGTGTGACTCTGAAAACCTTGTGTCTAGCCCCTTTTATCTAGGGTATGGACAGAAGAGTAAAAAAATATAGATTAAAAAAATAAATAAATAATAGGGGGACAAGGGATAAAATAAATTAGATAGATGGAAATACTAGTGGTCAATGAGAGGGAGGGGTAAGGAATATGGTATATAGGAGTTTTTGTTTTTTCTTTTTGTTTCTTTTTCTGGAATGATGTAAATGTTCTAAAAAATGATCATGGTGATGAATACACAACTATGTGATGATATTGTGAGCCATGATTGTATACCATGTATGGGATATATATGTGAATATTTCTCAATAAAAATATTTAAAAAAAACTTATTCAAACTTAAAAAGTATAGATGCCAGTATAATTGCATAAAGAAATACATTGCTTCTGAAAATTCCTTTACAGGACATTTGAGTACTTCCTGAACCTTCTTATTTGAGTGTGCCAGAAACATGGTTGAGACAGATAGTGGCTTTGGGTGACAGAATTCTAAATTGTTCAGATATGCCTTATGTAACACACTAGAGATGGTGATAAGGAAAACCATAATTATTAGGTTTACCTGTAAATTGTAAACATATCACAGAAATGACTGCTTGGAATTGCAAACTGAGCAAGGAGGAGTTTACTCTCCAGCAGCTACAATCTGCAGTGTGGTTGGGGCATCCTTGTTATAGGGTGCTGCTCAGGACAGAAAAGATGATCTTGAAGGACATGTCAGGGCATAAGGAAGGGGCTATTTTGATAGGATCATCTCTATTCAAAATTGGAAAAACTTGTGAGCGTGGTAGGCAGAATAATGTCCGTGCAAAGATGTCCATGCCCTAAACTCCAGAATCTAAGAATGCATTACCTTACATGGCAAAAAGGGACTTTGCAGATGTGATTAGTGTTAAGGACCTTGAGCTGGTAAAACTCTCCTGGATTGTCCAGGGGGGTCCAATTTAATCACATGAACCTTTGAGAGGGAACCTTTCCCTGCTGCAGCCAAGGAGAGATGTGACGACTGAAGAAGCATCATATAGATTGTGACAATTCTGGCTTTAAGATGGAGGAAGGGGGCCACAAGCCAAGGCATGCAAGTGGGCTTTGGAAGATGGAAAAGACAAGGAAATGGATTTTTCTGAGGCACCTCCAGTGCAGCCCTGCCAACACTCTGATTTTAGCCCAGTGAGACAGGTGCCAGACTTCTGACCCACAGACCTATAAGATAATTAATCTGTGCTGTCTTAAGCCACTACGTTTGTAGTCATTTATTATGGGAGCAATAGAAAATTAATACAGTGAGTAGGCACTTGGTAGGATAATATTTGGAAATACATTTTACAATCAAAGAATTCCATGCATATCATAACCTGCACCTTTGAACAGAGAGATGTTTGGATCAGAGCAAGGAATCTGGTTATTAGAAATATGCTCAAGGTATCTGTGGAATAAAAGTTTTCCACATCTACAGACACCCCTCCTTTATACTTTCACTAAACTACTAGTATGAGATTGTGACTGTAAACAACTTGTTGCCTTTTTTTTTTTAACCTCTTGCACTCTAATTGTCTTGTTCTGTCAAGTTTGTGTCAAGACTTCATCTACTTCCTGTGCATTCAGAGTGAACCTGTACTTAGTAATCAACAGTACAACCAGTTTGGAAAACCAGTGATGGTTAAGAAAACCAATCTATGAAGTGGTACTTGAAGGCAGGAAGGCTGTGTCTAATGAGCCTCCAAAGCAATGTGTCTCCATGGCTCAGCAACCTGACTGTGGCTGGCAGCACTGTTCCCTATAAGTCCAAGGCCTTCATGCTGAGAACCAAGTGCGTTCAGCATGAAGAGGTGTAGGACAGAAGATTCTAGTTTCAGTCGGTGAACTCAATCAGAAGCATCAAATTAGAATTGCTAAGCAATTGTGAATAGAAAGGGGCTGATTTAAATGAACTGAAGATCAGGGATGGAGAGTAGATCTAAGACTGGACAAAAAGTTTTATCAGCAGTTTTAAATTTAAGAACAAAAATAAGAATAGTTGGACAGGAGCCAATATCATATACAGGAGGCTAATCCTGAGCATGGGAAAGCTTTTGTGATCCATTGGGTAAATTGCTTAATTATCAGGATGTCAGGTCTAACCAACCCTCCCACCTCACCCCCACCCCCATGTATTCTGGCCACCTACCTCTCTGACAGCATCTCCTACTGTTTCTTTCTCACTCATTCCTGTAGCCACACCAACCTCTTTGCTGTTCCTGGAACTTGCCAGGCATGATCCCCCTGGAATCTTGAAAGCTGCCATTCTCTCAGCCTAGAATAATAATTTTCCTTTTTTGTAGCCTCATAGATCATTCCTCACCTCTGTCAGCAATTTGATTCAATGTCTCCTTTTTAATGACATCTTCTATAACCAAACTAGTTAAAATTATAATCTATGATCTCCTCTACGCACTCCAAACTCCCTTCCCTGCTTTATTTTTCCATATCAATTTCCATCATCTAATATAATGCATATTTTACTTACTTTATAATCAATCCTCCACTTCTTACTCACCAGTTTCATTAGAATAGGGATATTCATCTGTTTTACTCAAGGCTGTATTTCCTACAACTAGAAAATACCTGGCCCCAAGAGAAAATAATGCCTATAAAGTGAAGAAAGCTTTGGAAAGAATTCTAGAAAGCATTTGTAGAGTGGTAGGAACAGTGAAAAGAAAATGGACATGGGAAGGATATAGAAAACATTCTATAGCCTTTCTCCTTCAAGATATTGGGGAGTGTGGCTGACCTTGACACTGAGGAGCTACCACTCATATTCTAAGCTACCCAGTGAAATTTGTACTGCCCTGGACTGAATAGTGAACAATTTATAATCTAGTGCAGATGAGCATGCCTACCAGAAACGGCAGGCTCAGAACTAGAGTGAAATATCTGACACAGTATGGAGAAATCCATAGTATTACTGAGCTTTTAAATTTAGCTGGTGGGTCAGCTGGTTTGAACTGATACTTGAAATTAATACATATCCAAATTTCAGCTTTTGTTATACTTATTTGGCATGGTGAACAGGAAATACACAATCCCTCCACCTGACAAGTTAGTAATTAATAGCCCAGCACATATGTAACAGGCGTATTGATAACTGGGTTGCTGAAGGAAAAGAGCTATCTTTATGGCAAGTATTCCTGGATTTGTTGATGAGGGTAGAAATTGCAGGACAGGCCAGGAGGTAAGGACTGACCATAGTAATGGAACAATGGCTTTTCCAGATTGGAAATATTTACCAGTGTGTGATGGCAAGACACCCATTTGCATATAAGTTCCTTCTGTGAAATTTTCACACAAGCAAGCTGGTTAAGGAATACTTTTTTTGTTGTGGAGTCAGTGATGTGACCCAAAGAGGCTGCTAAGGTCACTCTTTCTGGGAGACTTCCATTGTTTCATTGATTGCTTGATGGAGCCATTCATTCAATCATTAGACATTAATTAGAAATGTATTGTGTGCCTATCAGTAGTGTGCTATGCTTAAGAACCCTGATTTTGAAGTCAAACTAAGCTAGATCAAAATAACAGTTCTTATATTTAATACCTCTCAGTTCTTTGAAAATTTGTTAACACCTGTACCTCACTTTCAAGATCTGTAAAAGGGAGTGCATCATAGCTACCAAATAACATCATTGGGAGGTTTAGATGGGACATTGCCTGTAAAGTGAGTAAAGCTTCTGGAATAGGGAAAGCTCAGTAACTATATCAATTTTTGCTGTTGTTTTTATGGTTCAGTAAAAGAATACAGCACAGTAGAGCACCTCATGAATGTCCCATAGGTGGGACTCCAAAGTATTTCTAAGAATTTACTGATACCACTGAAAGTTATGCTTAAATCTTGAAGTTGAATGTGAAATATTGAGATCATGCAAAGTAACATATAAAAATTGCCCAATTAAAGAGGATATGTTATGTACAAGTTAAACAATATGTAGAAGAAATGTATTTTTGAGGCCTGTGTAATAAGAGAAATCTTCATAGAAATCTTATTGGCTGCACTGGATAATATGCCCTAATACCCTTCCCTTGAGGGCTATCTGCAAGATGAGGAAGAGTTCATTCAATCATGGGCAAAACCACATTTTAACCAGTCACTGCAATGAGAATCTGAATCATAAAAGAAAGAGAATTTCTCTTGCCAGCTGACTATTCCCATTCTGGGTCTGTGTATTCTCCATGGTTGGCTGCTTGTTTTTAACAATCACTCTTTTTTATTATTTTCCCCCATTGCTACTGCTTTGGTGACCTCTTCTATAAAAAGATCAAATTTTGGAACTAATAAATAAATCAAGGAAAATATGTATTTTTAAAAAGTGGATTGGTTATGGATGGACTTGGGGGCATTGGAGAGTAGACTGATCCTCTCACTACCCACAAAACTCGTGCATCCTGGGTTTTGGAATCTTGCCACAGGGTGACCTCAGGAAGTTAGATAAGGGAACTGATGAGGCTTTAGTTAGTACCCAATTTTTTACCCTAGCTACTTTTAGGTACCTATGTAAAAGTATTAGAAGAGAGACTGCTCAGTATACCTTGATTTGAATATGGTTAGATTTCCAGTCTTCAGATTGTAAAGGCTTATCAACAATGGGTCTGGTGGTAGGGTGGGAAGATAACATACCTTTTGCTATTGGCTATCTTTGCTGTACATTTTCCAGGTGGACCTGAAGAATACACCAAAGAACAAGGCAAAAGTCAATAGTAATGAAATCAAATCTACTCTTCAACAATAAAAACATATATCAAGACTTGTGACAGCTAGGGAGGTTCAGAAATGACAAATCACAGGTCAAAGTCATAAACCTCACATTTATGAATACCCTCATAGTGTAACAAGAATAAAGGATTTTGGAGAAACAGAAATTACTGTTGCAAAAATTTTTACATATCAAGACAATGATATTGATTTTTTGGCTGCAAAAATATTCTCCCTTTCTGTGTTTTTCTACCTATGTTTACTTCTCTCTTTAATTATTTGAAAGCTGCTCTTTGTGTATTCAGAGTGCACATGGTCTAGAGCTAGTTCTAATTGGTATGAAGAGAATGTGGCAAAGAATTGATAGTCAGATTTTTAGAGCAGAATTATTTGAGTATATGAACATCAAGGTGAGGGGTGGCACTACTAAAAATCCATTATACTTAGTCCTGACAAGCACATAGTCAGCAAACCAGCTCCCATGCTTCCCTGTTCTGTATCTAATGTCCTATTTCTCTTTACTTTGCTGTATTTATGTGTGGTCCATATGTGTCTGTTCAAAAAGGCTAGGACCCGACTCAGAATGAGGGTAAACACGTGACAACTGCAGAATGGCTAGAGTTCCATTCACAATTTGTGTGAATGCTTAAGAATAATGGGGTTATAGCTCCTCTTCAATATTGGAAAGACACTGAGGAAAACCGATAGATATGATGATCAGAAAATATTCAGATCCAAACTTTCACAACTATGTATTTAACAACCTAGTTTACAGTTGGGCTATCAATATCCTGGAGAAGTGAGTAGTATACCAATATGTGTCAGTAGTGCTGAATAATGCAGAATATGATTAGATGCACAACGTGCCACAGAACAAGGACAAGGGGCACAAGAAATGAGTTGAAATCACACTTGATGTTTGGAAAACAGCCACTAAAAAGCCCAAGGAGTTGTCTTGGATCATTCAGTGAAATACTGAGAGCAAGAAAACTACAAGTCAGGTAAAAAAGATAAATAAATAAATAAAGCCTTAGGTATGTAAATGTCCACAGGCTATCTGTCACTTAGTGTTTGTCCAGTAGACTGGTGAAGGTTTCATAAAATAAGGATTATCAAGATTATATTGGAGATTGTAAATTTGTTACTATTTTTCTCCTGACATCTTTCTTCCTTTCTATGGTCTGCTTTATTCCATGCAGCCATGTATATATTTGGATACATTTTTATTCAACTAGCAACACATGCAAGGTGAGTCTGAGTATGAATGTCACCAGGGAGATTTGGTAATGAAAACCACCCATGGATTAGAAATGAGGGCATAAAGATGGCATCTGTGGAGTGTCTGGAAAAAGTGTTCCTTGAAGCTTTAGTGACTCGAGTCCTATCTTCCATGGACAGAAATTCTCGTTAATACCATTACCAGACAAATATCCCCATACCAGTATTTGCCATGCCATTAGATTCTTTTACTCAAGCCAATATCTTTTTGCTATACACAGGATAAGTTGTGCATGACAGGGAGACAATTCTGTGAAGGCCAGCATTCTACAAAGAACATCCTAAAATAGAACCATCAGGATCTATTGAAAGAGAATGCATTAAATTCTAGAATTTCTAAGCACATTTTAGTAGAAGTTTGGTTCTATTAACTTGAGGAAATTTAGAGAATTGGGAATATGCCTGAAACTAGTTGGAGTATATGAAATTATGTTTTAAGTTAAGAATGATAAAATACAAAAAGTTTTTATTTAGAGCTGAAGCACAGTCATTAAAACACTTGAGAGTCTATATTAGTACTCTGGAAGATATTTTTGAGCATCAGACAGCTTTGGTGGTAAAATCAATGAGGAAGTTAAACTTGATGGAATAACAATGGGAGAATGAGAAGTACTAAAAATAAATTTTGAAAGGATGTGAGAGAAGACTTCTGCTTCAGATTAAATTGTTGAAGGACTAACAATACTCTCATTCCCATAGTAACAACAATAAAAATTGAAACAAGATTAAGATTTTACTCCAAGGCTAATGAAGAACAATTACTGCATTGAAGCCTCGATGAACTGATTTCCTGAGTAAATAAAACCCTTTAGAGGATAGCACAGAGATGTAGAGCTGGTGATGAAAATGAGAAGAGGAAGAAATGGGCCCGCCATAGAAGCAGAGATTTTATAGGGGCTAAATGGTATTAGCCAAACATTAGATGACATTATGAGCTTTATGAGCAGAATATAATCCTGAAATCCCCAAAATGAAAGATAAATCACTAGGCCTAATAATTCTCATTATACTCTCACTCCTGACTTTTGGCCAGAAAACAGAAATGAAAAATGGGCTAGAGACCAAGGGAAATAATGTAATCTTTTTGTTTTTCAAGGTACTTGGATTCTGAGGTGTGTCTGAGTTAAATCTAAGCATGATCACAAAATATGTGAAACTTCAGCACAATCCCTTTCAGTTCAAATAACTACAAGATCAAAAAGGAAGCACAGCCACTGAAGGTTGTGGGTTGGGCCAATCACAGGTAAACTAATCTAATTAAAGCTCGCCCTAATGCCAGCTCAACTTGATGTAGGAGATATCAGGATGATTGGCCTCTCCCCTTAACACAGAAGAAGGGACACAGATTCTCTTTTAATAAACAACAACAAAAAATAGTATTTCACTTCTGTTTCTACTATATTAAGATAATGTTTGAATAATTTAAAAAATTACATGACATGCAAAAACATTGGAAAGCATAACTTAAAATCAAGAAAAATATGATTATTAGAAGCAAAATGATACAGCTATTGCAATTAAGAGATAAGGAACTTTAAAACAGCTATTTTAACAACGTTAAAAAATTTACAAGGGAAAATGGAAATATTGGTAGAACAAATGAGGAATCTCAGTAGAGAAATGAAAACTCTAAAGCAGTACAAAGTAGGAATTCTAGAATCGAATACCTGAATATCTGACATAAAAATGTAATAGATGAGCTTACAAACAAATTGGATGCTAAGGAAATCATCAGTGAACTTGAAAGCTGGCAAATAGATATTATCAAAACTGAAGCAGAGAGAAAAATAATTGAATAAAAAACAGTGTCAGTGACTTGTAAGCTAATATGGAGCCTAATGTACATGTAATTGTAGTGTCAGGTTGAGAGGAGTAAGAAAAGATAATGCAGAATTTTTTTTTTTTTTTTACATATTTTTACTGAGAAATCTTCACACACATACTGTCCATACATGGCATATGATTAATGGCTCATATCATCATATAGCTGTGTATTAATCACCATGATTGTTTTTAGAACATTTGCATAAGTCCAGAAAAATAAATAAAGAGAAAAAAACTCATACATCCCAAACCCCTTTCCCCTCCCTCTCACTGACCGCTAGAATTTCAATCTACCCAATTTCTTACCCTTTATACCCTCCTATTATTTATTTTTGTTCCTTATTTTCAGAATTTTTAAAAAAGCATGAATACTATTTTCTCCAATTTTGGTGAAAAAATATCAACCCACTGATTCAATAACTCAGCACACCAAAATTATGTTAAATACCCATCATAAAAAATTGTTAAAAACCAAGAGCAAAGGGGAAAAAACCCCAAAATATCAGAGAAAAATATGCATTCCATATAGGTAAACAATAGGAAATGCAGTCTTCAGAAACAAGACTAGGCAGGAGACAATAGAACGGCAACTTAAAATATTGAAAGGAAAAAAATTGTCAGCATAAAATTTTTTCTTCAGTGATAATGTCTTTCAAAAATGAAAGTGAAATAAAGCCGTGTTCAATAGATGAAAGTGAAGATAATTTGTACTGAGCATAGCTGCCCTATTAGAAATGGTAAAGGAAATTCTTAAGGCTAAAGCAAAAATTTAACAGAAACAGCATGTACAAAGAGGGATGCAGAGATTGGAAAACGGTAAAATTTGTGTAAATATGAAGAAGTATTTTTTATTTGATATAATTCTTTTATTTCCTCTTTATTAGATAACCTATGGGTTTACATAACAATGAAGCATAAAATACAGGATTCGCATATACCACCCCATATTGCATTGGCGTGGAACATTTGTTACAATTGATAATAGCACATTTTTATATGTATGATTACAGTACATAGTTTAACTTAGGGTTCACTGTTGTGCAGTGCAGTTCCATGGGTTTTTAAAAAAGTTTTTCATGTATACAATCTAACATTTTCCCCTCTTAGTCATAGTCATATATCTCTTAGTGTGTTAATTGCATTCACTATGTCATGGTACCATCACCACCATATGTTACCAAAAACATTTACGTCTTTCCAAATAGCAACTTTGGACATTTTAAGCCTTAACTTCCCATTCTCTATCCCCTCACAAATTATATTCTAGATTCTGACTCTATGAGTGTGCCTATTCTAATTGTTTCAAATCAGTGAGATCATACAGTATTTGCCCTTTAGTGTCACACTTATTTCACTTGACATCAGGATTCATCCATGTGTCACATGTATCAAGACTTCATTCCTTTTTATGGTCGAATAATATTCCATTGTATGTATATACCACATTTTGTTTATCCACTCCTCCTTTAATGAGCACTTGGGTTGCTTCTATCTTTTGGCAATTGTGAATGATACCACTATGAACATCAGTATGCAAATATCTGTTTGAGTATCTGCTTTTAATTCTTTTGGGTACATACCTAGTTGTGGAATTGCTGGGTTATAAGGTAGTTCTATCCGTAGCTTTCTGAGGAACTACCCAACAGTCTTCCAAAGTGGCTATACCATTTTGCATTTACTTCAGTCCTCCTATCGGGAAGGGCTGCCCAAGGCAAATGCAGGGTGCAGGGTTTTCCGTTTTATTGGGCCTCTGTCTTGTCCTGGGCTTTTGCATTTTAGCTGTTTTCTAGTCTACTTGTTTACAGGAGTTTGGTTGTCCTGTCTGTGACCCAGGGGACAAACCACCCTCTCCCAGATATTCAAAGCCTCCAGGTCTTTGTCTTAGACTATCTGCCTCAATACTTTTACACTCCTTTGGCTATCTCTCTCACTGTTTTTGCATGGAGAGCAAATCCAGGGAGAAGGGTCACCTTAGGGAGGATTTTCCCAATTTAGTCTTTCCAAGGGCCATAGACCCAGGAAATCAGCATGGACTGGCTCCAAGGGCCCTGTGGAGGGAATCAGGAAAGGCACCAAAACTTCTCTGATGGCTTCCAAAGCTGAGATTTCCTGATCTACCCAGAAAATGTAGCCCTTCAGCTAACTTCCCCTTGCAGCTCCAAGGAAGCCATGCATCTTTAAATCTCCACTGCCTCCATTCCTGTCTGGGGAGTGTTGAAACAATGGCTGCCGCTATCTTTGTTTGGGGTTGGTTGAAATAGTAGGTGTCTTCAGAGCTGGGGCCCAGTGATCTGAATTTGCTGATCAAGAGCCATGATCAGTGATCTACTGTGCACACCCCTGTTCTTGGGGAAGAGGATTTTTATGTCCCTTTCTGTCATAGTAGCTAGTCAGGAACTGGACCCCTTGTCAGCTTTCTGCAACAGTGGGGGATGGACATTGGTAGCCACTGTGGAAAGTTAGCAATTTACAATTGTTTACCATAGTTTATCTGTCTCTTCCTCCCACTCTTCCTTCGATGCCATATAGTGCTTTTCTGGCCTCTGGAGTTTCAAAATAGTTGTTTCAGAGAATTCCTGTCTGCTTAGTCATTATTTTGATGGGAGCACTGAGTCCTGGAGCTCCCTACTCCACCATCTTCTTTGAAAGTCTTGACATAATTCTTTTTAAGGACAATTGTTTAAGGTGAAAATAATATAATATTATGAGGTTTGTCATATGTAGAAATGAAATATAGGACAACAATAACTCCAAGGATGGCATGGGAATCAGTGGAAATTTCTGAGCTTTCAAACCTCAGATTAAAAACTGTATTAATAACCGACTTAAAATCTATGCATTTGAGGAGCATTGCAGAGGACAAACACTGCTTGGTATGGGAACCAGGAAATTCACCCACAGTTTGGCTTATGAATATGCAGGTCCATTTGTTATCAAAACTGAGAGAACAGATTAGCCTCAAGCTAGAGCTCTCAGGCCAACAGACAATGATTGCATTGCCAAGGGGAGCACACAGCAGAGAGATTAAGTATGACTACTTTTTTCAGCTCTTACTAGGACATCATATTATATTGAATGATTACTGTAAACTTTTTCATTGTCTTACAAAATATTAAGAGACTTATAATAATTGATTTTCATCACTGACATCCTCTAACAGGAGGGGTATTAATTAAAAAAAAACAATATGCAAAATAGTTGTATAGAAACATTAATAAGGGATGGGAGTTGGCGGTGGGATATTTCCTAATAGTAAAGAGAAGATGCTTGGCTCAGTGCAACTGGGCTGTGTTCTACACTCTTACAGGTTTCTCACTGAACAGGTCATTGGAGGCACACATTTCAGGAATGAAGTCACATTGCTTCTGATTTTTCTCCTTTTAGAGGGAGAGACATTCTCAAATTCTATAGTGCTTTTCTTGCATTGATTTCTCTCTCTTGTTCTTACATACTCCTCAACTTGTGTTAGCATTCCTTGTTCAGTTAAAGCTAGTTGTAGAGTGAGGAATTTCTTTCAACTGACAGTATAATCAACATAAAAATGTGTTTGTGGTGTTATTAAGTGGGGTTTATTGGGAATGCTAGATTTGAAGTGGGAGTGAAAGCAGGAAGAAAGTATGTGAGGATTAGCCAGATTCCAGTTCCCTCATAGTCTGGTGACCAGGGACTCCACTGTACTGGAAAGAGGGATACTTCTTTGTCCTTCTCTGACCTACTCTATTTTCCACATTGGGCACATGGCTGTCCATTGTCTGTAGTAATATTTGGTGCTGTGTGATATAAGCTATTGGTAGTTTCAAAGTCTGACATTGAAGACACTCATCTAGGCAAAAAGACTTCAAATGAAATCTTCAAGGTTTGGGGATGTGACACATACATATGTGATTCCAAACTTTAGAATTTGTCAACTAATCTAACAAAATTAGTTTAGCAGATATGAGGGAGTCTAAATATCTGGGAAATGTGCTCATGATTAAGTGAACTTTGTGAAGTTTCCCAAAAACAGTAAGGGCAAATGTAGGGGAGTAAGTCTATGAATTTAAGAAAAATTATGGTTAATTAGGAAAAAATACAACCTCTAACAAGTTGTAGCTTTTTGTGATAACTTTTTTTCTTTTTCCCTGATGTCTGGGCCTTAGTTTCACAATCTATAAAATGGAGTAAATATTGTCTTCCACATAAAGTAGCTTTGAGAATTAAATGAAACTGTGCTTGCAAAATACTTAGAATGGCTGACACTCACCATGGACTCAGTATTATGTAGCTATAATCAGTTTTTACTACACTTCATTAAGGAAACAGAGACCCTGGGGAGATTGCAAAATGAGTTCCTCATGAGTGATTGAAAGATGGAGCCCACAAAGTATTTCTAAGAATAGTAGATGCTGTCAATTGGAAATTAAGCTCCCATGACATAAAAAAAAATAGGAAAATTGCACTGTACCACATTTAGTACACATTGTTCCTAAACATATTAGAGAAAATACAATAAATACTGTGTTGAAGTTGAGCCATTAAGCAAGTAGAAATTGTAGTCAGTATATTTGAAACCT
>PVIY010006542.1:0-86962 GCA_004026745.1 Myrmecophaga tridactyla | reverse complement strand
GCGAGGGGTAAGGGGTATGGTATGTATAATCTTTTTTTCTCTATTATCGTTTTATTTCTTTTTCTGTTGTCTTTTTATTTCTTTTTCTAAATCGATGCAAATGTTCTAAGAAATGATGAATATGCAACTATGTGATAATATTAAGAATTACTGATTGTATATGTAGAATGGAATGATATCTTAATTTTTTTTGTTAATTAATCTGAGCAATGTAGAGCCCAGAGATGAAAATCAGATAGGAAATTTTATGAGTGGTGTTTTGGTTTGCTAAAGCTACCAGAATGCAAAATACTGAAATGGGTTGGCTTTTCCAATGGAAATTTATTAGGTTACAAATGTACAATTATGACATTACATGGGAAGGCCCATGGCAATATCTACTGGTATTTTTCCCCAGAATGTCTTTAGGCTTCTGTGGGGCCTTGCTTGTTTCTCTTGGGGCATTTGTGTCTTAGCTTCACTGAGCTCTCTCCAAAATGTCTCTGCCTTTTATCCTCTCAGAGACTCCAGCAAGTGAATTAAGATCCACCGTGGATGGAAGGGTCACATCTCAATGGAAACAACCTAAGCAAAAGGCCCACCCACAATAGGTCTGCCCCCACAAGAATGGCTTAAAATAACATAGGTTTTCTTGGGGTATATAACAGATTCAAACCAGTACAAGTGGAGAAGAACACCACCACTTAAACACATCGATTCTTCTTAATACCACAAAAAGACAACTATATATTTAAATGATTGTTTTAAATATGTTATATCATAAGCCTAATAAAAAGAAAGACCAGGAAAATAAGTACTAGAATATAATTTTCATAAAAAATAAGTATGTGTGAAAATAATTTATAATTTAGTTGTATCAGGAAGTCATAATATTTTATTTTAAAGAGAACTTGTAAAGCAAAACAATTTGCAAGGCTCTATAATTTTCTTCAGTTTGGCCCCTGTTGTACTTGGTTTTTTAACAAAAAGTAATGATGATCCACATTTAATGAAATTTTCCTTCATTTTATAAATAATCTTTTTTTGCTGCTAAATAATGAGACTTCTGATGTTTGATGAGTGGTTATCACACTAAATTCTATTAAGTAAAATACAAAATCAAGCATTTACATGCTTACATTTTACATGCTAGAAAAACATTATTGTGTAACCATTTCTTAATGAAGAAAACTATAATGGTCATTTTTTAATGTAATGCTTTATTTCAGATATTTCAGTATTAATAAAGGGTATTGATTTTATTTTGTAAGTATATATATATGTCCAGTGATACAAATCCTCACAATGGAGAACGTAAACTATTCATAAGACTAATTGAAGGTCAAAAGTAAATACATTGCTCTTGGACATTATTAATTTCTCAACAATGTCAAAGAAGTGCCCCTTTTTCTATGGATTTTTTTTTTAATATAGGAGTAATTTAAACTAAAAGTGGACAATCCCATAGAGGTTATCTGCTTTAACTTCTGCTGAACTTTCCTAGAAAAGCCATGCTTTACTCTCTCAGGCACTACAATGCACTGTGATAAATGTCAGTTCTGTGATATTTTCTTTCAAATTTTGATCCTCCAGGGAGGAACAGTTTTTATGAATGTAAAAACATCTGTTATGTAACCTATACAGTGTTAGCTCAAGGAGGAAACTTCTGATCAATCAGTAAATAATCATCTAGTTCACATAGAATGATACTGCTGTGAAAATTAGTTAGCAGGAAAATTTACCGAGATTCACAGAAATCCAATTATTCCAATAAGATACAATTGAATAACAAGAATAATGATGCATTTTTATGCACTAGATATCTCTAAGAGGAAACATTGAAAGTTTCTCTATAGATTGAAAGAAAAGTACCTTAATTCTCTCAGCATGCTACCTTCATAAAGATATTATAGAATTGAAAAGCTGTGCTTAATTCTCTCCTTTGAATGGAAAAAAAAATGAAACTAAGGGACACTATGAGGCATTGAGAGCCAGAGAGATCTGGATGCAAATTCTGACTTTGTCTTTATGTCTCTGGCATTGGTCTCTTAAAACCTTGGTGCCTATCCTACACACTGGAAGTTGTTTTAACGAGTTGAAAAGTATGATTATGAAGCAATATAAATACATAGCAGTTTTTAAACTAGTATTACTGTTAGTAAAAGATATTTTCATGATATTTTTCACTGCCAGTACCCTTTGTAACCCTTCCTGTATTTGTGGAATCTCTAATTTTATGAGTCTTATCTCCCCACGGAAGGAATCAGAAATGGTTTTTCCAGTGTCTCCTAAAGCTGGAGAGACTTCATGTGGAATCTCTAACATGTGGAATCACCTAACAATTTGATTTAGAAGCCATTGAAGTAAAGAATGGAGCCCAGGGCAATACATTTTGGTGAGGTAGAGGATGTCTTACAAAGATATTCAGCTGCCATGGGCAACAGAGATTGTAATGTAAGACTCTCTTTTCTAGGGTCAGAAATAAGAGCATCACATAAGAGCTTGTTCTTGGCCTCATAAGTGCTAAACCTACCAATTATGCTTTAATATATCATATTTCTTCTCAAAACAGCCAGTATAATTTATGCTCTTGTCAGTTAATAGTACAAACTGATTCTGGAAAGGCCTCTGCCCTTTGATGAAATGAGGGAAAGATAACATGACCTAATTAAACTTTGAGTAATATAGAGAAATAGAGAGGCAAACTGCAGCATCTAATGCAAAGGATGAGAGAGTTGGATTATGAGGTTACTTTTGTCTTTCTTTTCTCACATTTAAGGTATTCTATACACCATTGCCTCATTTAATTTAATTTAGGGTTATGTGCTTCATGAATAGGTAGAGGGAGGCTCTTTGATTCCATGCCGAAGTGTTTTCCTTGTGGACATATTTCAGGCAACAAAGTAATTTATCCACAAATACTAACCTGAAAATATACTCGACCCTAACCCAGACCTCATTTCAAAGGTGAGTTCAATGGCAGAAGTCTCTTTACTCAAAATTGCCCACAAATCATGAAGCATGAAATGAAATAAGAAAAAGAGCTGCTAACATTAAACATATGATTGTTCTTTCTTTATGTAACTCTCTCATTATGTGTATGTATATTTATATATGCATGTATGTATATATATAAATATGCAGTATTTATATATACCCAGTAACCAGGTATAATAAAACGGAATTTTAACCTTTAATCTCAAGCAGTAGTTCTCAAGTATCTCAATACAAACTTTCCAAACTCCAGTTTATCATTCATCACAGGAGAAAACTAAATTTCTCACCTAAATACCACCTTTCCATATAATATAAAGAAGAAAGAGAAGAAGAAAGACACTGCTGGCTCACACAGTGATGTTCAGTATCTGATAACATTATTGGAGGAAGATTGGATCATATTCCTGGACTAATAAAGCACAGAGTATCTCTGAATTCACAGAAATTAAGTTCAAGCCAGGACTCTATAGGTTATTATTATTTTCCCCAGAGATGCATCTGGAAGTACATGTAATGTCTTAGGGTATTAACATATGTCATTTGTCTAATACAAACTGTGGGACTGTTGTTGTGCATATAATATATTATTTAAATCTCAAAACAATATTATAGAGCAGAAATTAATATAACACTTCTGCAGATGAAGAAATTAAATCAATTTCCTAATCATTAAGCCATAATTTAAACACATTTTTGTTTGAATCCCAAGCCCATGTTTGTTCCACTATTCTATGATTTATAAACAGATATTACAACTTAGCTTACATTCTGTGAATATACCTAACCATCAATATCTTCCTGGCAAGTATGAAAGAGTTCTTCAATCCTTGTTGACCATTGGAGGAGTAGGTAACCTATGACTTTGAATTTTCTTTTCAAACATCCTTCATCATAGATATACAAACAGGCTTTATTGTGTGACTATTCAGTCCCCAGGTCTCACTGATAATACTATATGACTGGAGTCCTTATAAGTAGGAATTTTGAAATAATCAGTAGTAGGAAATATAGGAAAAGAAGGCCATGAGACTGGGATAGAAATTGAGTTATATACTGCTGGCAATCTACTACCAGAATACTAGAGACTTCAGAAAAAGCACAGCCCTGCCAACATCTTGATTTTGGACTTTTAGCCTCAAAAAATATGAGACAATATATTTTTGTTGTTTAACACAATCAGCCTGTGATATTTTTTATAGCAACCCTGACAAATTAAGACAACTTCTAGTAACTCACATAGAATATATAGCAATGATTGTTGTATTATTTTTGTTACAAAAGATATGAGGAAGAAAAGTCCATGCTGTATTAGTAGCATTTGTCATAATACAAAACTGTCTTTTGAGAAGAGTGAACACTTCTTAGATAATTCAGTGTGAGAGAAGAATGATAAAGTACTTTGGTACAATATCATGGTGGCCTACAATCAGTATTTAAAGGAGTTTGAATTTTAATCTTAAGGCAACAAATAATCACAGAAGAAATTAGAAACATGTTCTCTTTTGTGTTTTAAGAAAATGACACTGGAAATTGTGTGAAGCATGTTTTTGAGAGTAGAAGAATGGAAGGCAGAAACCAGTTCAGATGAATGGTAATGAAAGTATAAAACAACCAGGCCACTATAGCAATAATGGGGAAAATAATGGATTCATCAAATACTGTAACTAAATAAATATGCAGAAGATGGAAATTAAGGGATCAGGAAGACATTCAATATAAAAAGACTTCAGGTGAATGAGTAGATACGATTATATAATAACAAAGTTAGGAGAAACTATGGAAATCCTCTTAATGATGCTACCTCTCCAGGTTTTTCAGTTGAATGACATTACTAAATAGAGACATTCATATTATAGGGATGTGTAGTTTCTCAAGTATCTTGGGGCAAAAAGAATGCTAATAATGACCAATATTATATGAGGACTCTAATTAATAGACAAGGGAACCAGGCCTTGAGAAAACACAGTCTTCCTCGTTCTAAATCCAATATTTTTTCCAAATATTTACTTATTGATCAAGAAATTATTGATTATATAACTATTTTAAAAAACTTTCTATTGTAGTTACATATATACAATTTAAAATTTACCATTTTTTTTTCCAGTCACCATCCTAGGAAGGTTAAAAAATGAAGAAAAAAAAATAGTCTTAGCCCATGCCTTTGTGGAGCTTATAGGCATGTCTGGTTGAGGAGTGAGAAAAAGGAAAAAAGAAATACATGATTTATTTGAAACAAAAATTCTTGAAAGAAGCAGAAAGAAAGGTATAACATAGAATGGGATAGAGAAAACTGCTCTGAGAGGATCATTTAAAAATCTTCCATGAGATTTGCCCTTTAAAGGGGGACCTGAAAGACGAAAAGAATATATCTATTAAAAAATTAGAGAAAATCACTCCAGAAAGAGGCAATATCATGCACAGGAGTAATATTGGAAAAATCTTGGTGAGTATAAGGAACATATTCCAAAAACGTCAAGAAATAATCCATATATAGATGTAGATCAGGCAGTTTCAAATTTATATTGAGTGTTCATAAGAAAGGTCAGGACTGGATATGTAATTGAGAGTAAAGGGAATAGAAATGATCAAAGCCAAGAAGAACATTAAATTACACAGGAGAAGTTGGACAGAATGTGAAAGAAGAGATGCAAGGCAAGAATGTTCAGTGAGGCATTCCTTTTATAAAGTGGTGTAAGGAGAGCAGTAACTGAAGTAAAGTGAGGGAGTGAGGAGACAAATAAAAGTCATAAAAGAACATGCAGAAATAAAGAACTCAAAAGTTTAGAAAGTAAAGGATCATCTATGCTAGATGCAGTTTATCTGAAAAATAAAATAAGACTATAATTGGTCATTGGATTTTCTAAAGGCAACTCGTGGGAAAAACAGTTTTAGGATTGTAGGAACAGGGAGTACTTAGGGGTTGAGGAGTCACATACATTGTTTCCATTTGATTCACAAGTGAAATGGACAAGATTTGGGTAAATTTTTCTCTAGATGACTAAAGTTATGGACTACCTGCAATAAAACCTAAGTCAGTAGGCAATATTTAGCCATAAAAAAAACCTATGAGAGTTCTCACTATATGTAAAATATCCACTATCTGTTACTATTCTTAAAATAAAATATAGTTTTATACACACACACACATAAAGGTAAAATTGAATCTAATCTAATTTAATCTCTACAATAAAATTTTTATTGCATTTTTTAAAGATGATTAAGTTGTTTTTCAGAAAAACTTAAAAACTTACATAAGAGGTAAGCATTTCTAGAATGACAGAATAAGGGCATCCAAAATGTACTCCTCCATAAAAGTGGAGAGAACACAAACCAAACATATATTTTCAAAGTCTGGAATTAATATAAGCTTGAATAATCTAAGGAGTTCTTATTCAAGAAAAGTATGGTTGGTTCTTGGTAAAAACAGCAAGAGTTGTGGCGCTTATAAACTTGTAATGAGCAAATGTAAATGCAAGAATTTATTATTGTACATTTTTCACCAGATTTGCTGAAACCTTGCAAAGCAACAGTCTAGCAAACATGGTAGTTGTGAAAAACAGCAGTCAAGCAGACAAAGGAGGGGGAAAGAATGCATTTGGAGTCCCCATAAAAAGCCCCATTCCTAAAGAATTGTCCCTAGTTGAACTATCTGGCAATTCTCTAGAAAATCCTCATTCACACAGCTTGCCCTTATTTGACATGACTTAGTGAGAATCATGACCCCTCAGGCATTTGTTAAAACAATTAGTGGCAAGTTTTTATCAGTGTAGCTACCTGAGGCAGCCAGAGCAGTTGTGACAAAAACAGAGACCAACAAAAGACCTTAAAAGGAAAATATGGGGGACAAGATGACCATACTGGACTTTGAGAAGCACTGATTTGCTCCTCTAGAACTAGAAATACATGTGCACCTGCAGATCAGTGTCTGTCCAAGAAGGACATGAGAAGGTCTTTATCTCTGACCTCTGGCTGACCGCAAGGCTCTGCACAAACAGGAAGTGAAGGCTAAGGGAGAGCCGTAATCTGCTGAAGTAGTAAAGATGTACCCTAGCACACTCACACACACATGTACACACACAAACACTAGTGAGTTAAAATACAATAATATAAGGGTGTTCCCTGTCATGTTACCTCAGCATCTCATACCTTATTGCCAGGTTCCCTCAGTGGCCATGCTTGACACCAGCTTATACAAGATAAACAGCTTCTCCCTCTCCTTCCCACATCCTTCCCAGCTTCTCTGCCCCCCAAAAGTCAAACACAATTTTCCCAAGGGGCTATAACACAATAAGTATTATGAACATACTTACAAAAATTCTTTAAAATATATAAGCAAACCAGATTCAGCAACATATAAAAAGAATTATATATCATGACCAACTGGGATTTATCCTGGGAATGTACAGTTGTTTTCACATATGAAAATATATCAGTGTAATATACTTCATTAATAAATAAAGGACAAAAACACATGATTAATCAACAGAAAAGGTATTTGACACCCTTTCATGATCAGAACCCTCAACAAACTAGGAATAGAAGAGTACTTTTTCAACATGATAAAAGATATCTAAGAAAAAACCACAGTTAATATCATATTTAATGGCAAATGACTGATTGTTTTCCCCATATGCTTAGGAACAAGACATTCTCTATTTCTGTTGAACATTGTACTGTAGAATACATCTAGAGAAATTTGATTAAAAAAAAGAAGTAAGATGTATCCAGATTAGAAAGGAAGAAGCAAGCTGATTTCCATTTGTAGATGACAAATGGGTTGTCTTTTACAATGGAGATTTATTAGTTTACAAATTTATAGTTCTAAGGCTATGAAATATCCCAATTAAGGCATCAACAAAATGATACCTTCTCTGCAGAATGGCTGCTGGCATCTGGGTTCCTCTGTCAGAGAGAAAGGCACATGGCTGGCATCTACTGGCCCTTCACCCCCGGGTTTCATTGCTCTCAGCTCTTGGTCACAGTGGCTTCCGAATCTCTGAGCTTTTGTGGGTCCTCTCTTAGCTTCTCCAGGGCTTTTCTCTCTAAGCTCTCTCTAAACTTCTCTGGGTATTTCTCTCTAAGCTCTCTAAATCTTTTTTGTCCTTTTTTCTCTCATAAAGGACTCCAGTAAAAAGATTAAGACCTACCTTGAATGGAGTGAGTCACATCTCAATTGAAATAACCTAACCAGAAAAGTCCCACCTATAACAGGTCTGCACCCACAGGAATGGACTAAAAGAACATGCCTTTTCTGGGGTACTAAGCTTCAAATCAGCATACATGCTGTTTCATCTAAAAATCCTAAGGAAGACAACAGAATATGCAAAACAAGCAAATTGTTAGAGGTAAAAACTAGATCAGTTTTTACTAGAGAGAGTATGGAATGGGAACTTTTGCGAATGGGTCTGAGTTTGTTTTAAGGAATGGGGATGAAAATGCTATGGAATTAGACAGTGCTAATGGTTGCATAACTCAGTGAATATACTAAAACCCTCTGCATTGTACACTGTAAAACGGTGAATTTTGTAATATGCTAATTATAGCTCAATAAAGCTGCTACTAAAAAAATATACAAGTTCAGGACTAGTAAGAAGAATAATTATGATTCAGGCCTATTTCTGTTTGGGGCTAAAATCAACTAAAAACAAGTTTTTTAATTACATGGTAGATATTAAGAGGAAGGTTTTATAAGTCATTATTAAGAGACATTAGGACTAATACACAGAATGTTTAAAATACCTGGCCACATTTGCAAACAGAATAGCTGGAAATAAGCTCAAGATGAACTCTTCCTCTCATCAAAAAAGCTGGCTACTTCCCTCAGTGACTAGGCTGAACAAAGATTTAAGAGAACAGAATTTGAATTTTTATCAAGTAATATCATTTTACCCACAGCACTCCCAGCATTCAGCACTGAATTCACTGGAGCAAGCAATCGTCAGTCACTGCTGATTCTCAGGCAAAATTAAATTTGACTTGTTATTTTTCTATTACTTTCATTTTTATAAGAATGTTCTACCTATTTTCACTCCTGTAATTCAGCCATTCAATATTTACATGTTGAACATCTACTACATGACAGAAATTATTCTGGATACTGAGTAAAAATGAAATAATTTAACTTTAATTCCTTTTTCTCAAATGTTCCTAAAATCTACTTACTACTTATGGCCTCTGCAACTTTATCTTATAGTTTATAGCAGTAGCTTTGTTTTCCTATTGCTAAGAATATTTACGCATTCTCAAAATATTGGGTCCATCATGAATACACTGTAGAAAAACAATGCACAAACCATAAAACCATTAAAGATGTTAATTTTTGAGATTCTAACTATAAATAGGTAGAGTTAACATATGTATGTATATATGTATTTGTATACACATCTGTGTATAAACACATCACAGTTCAACCAAACTAAAATCAATCATAAAACATTTATTTCAATCCACTCATTTCTTAAATCTGGCCCTAGTCTTTTCTTGATTAATTGTTCAGAGTGGAAGTAATACTTGCCTGGTTTCTTCATTATTCAATTTTGATTCAGCTTCATTTCCTTTTAAGTTTCATTGCGATTAATGATGCACTCCATTTAGCACAACAAAAGAATTCTAATTCTCTGTAAATATAGAGTTTGTTCTCTTGTGAATTAGCACTCCTTGGGTAACTAGACTGCTATAAAATATGCTAGCTTTTGTTTGATGACACAAAGGCCAAAGGAAAGTTCATAGTAAGATCTCTTTTAGCAAGTTATTAGATAAATGTTTCTAGATAATTAAATCTCATTATACGAGTTCAGAAATCTTTTTAAAAAGTCTTTAAATATATATGTCAATTCTCAATTATCTATGTCAGTGGAAAGGAGTGGTAGTGTGTGTAATGCAAATGGGTGACTCCATACATATTTGATTTACAGTACCCTTGTGTCATAAACTCTGAGAATAAGCAAACTTCAATTCAAACGATGAAGTTGAGTTAGAAAAACTCACCCTAATATGCTGTGTATTTGTCATTGTATACTCCAATGATCTGCTAAACTTCTAACCATATTTGCAAACATACTGCATCCTAGTAATGAACATTTTCATCTTTCAGATTTAAATAAAGAATGCTAGCACAAACAAAAGAGGACATAGACTTCTTTGTGTTTTCTGATATAAATGCTTTATGCCTTCCTATTGATTAGGAGCGAGAATAATATTGTACTGTAAGAAGTTTTCATTACATGTGCTGGACAGAGGACAAGCAGTAAAATCCCCCAAAATATAAGAATTGAGAGTTGGATATTATGACACCCTACCAAGGACCACCTACTATGTGGAGTAAATCACATGAGGAGTAAATAATGAGACATTATGCTAGGAGTTAGGGATTCTATGGTGAGTCTAATGTTTAGTGGGAGAGACCCACATCAAATGAGTTATCAAGTTTATTACAACAAGAGAAGAGTTAGAGTAATGGAAACAGATGGAGGAACACTTGCCTGTTATAAACAGAAAAGAGATTAGGAAGACCTCTGAATAAGTGGTATTTCATGTATGAACAGAAATACTTAATACAATGAAATATGTATGATAAAGGAGTAGTGGGGGAAGGTGACACACGAAATAAATTTGTGTAAAGGTTCAGAGGCAAGATTGTATGACATCTTTGAGTAACTCAATGAATTAATTTTAACATTAGCTTTAAGCAGAGGTAAATTTAAGGCAAAACTGATACAGATTTAGGCTCAGCGCTTCTTACTTTGAGGACCACTGTGAAAGTTTTCTGTTGCTTGCTGTGTGGTGCTTCAGTCTAGGAGAGGAGTGCTAGGAGAGGGGGACCAGGTTGCTACCTGGAAGCACTTCAATTGAAGCCTTTCTGGGTTTTCCAGAATTTACTTAAGAGGTCTGAAAGGAGTGGAGCCTGTATCTCCAAGGCTCCTATGATTTGGTGTGATTTCTTTTCTACTGAGTATTGACTTTAACAAATAACTATATTCATATTTATGTCTTTTTAATATTAAAGAGAACTTCTGAAATTTTATAAGCTTCAGGCTCCACAAGCCTATATATCTGCCCTGGTTTTAAGTAAGTAGATAGTAAATTGAACCCAAAATAACACAGTAATGAAGGATCAGTGTGGCTATATTTAATATATCTTTTATCTTTCCAAAATTAAAAAAAAAACTACTAATCACGTTGAATTGTTTTTGTCTTTGTTACCTTTACGATGAATGAACAGAACCAACAATGATCTCAGTTTTAATGATAATAAATATGGTTACTTTTACCTACAGAGAACATCAGGATTTAAAATGGGCTTATCTTTCGGAAAGACCTTACTTATTTTTCAAAGTACTAAATAGTCTCCAGAATTCTGTGGGCTGCAGAGTATAGAAAGATTGATTAGAGATGATCATTGGGCTTTAAAAGAGTGACAATAAAAAAAATGAGCAAACATCCATAAAAAAAAGAGGGAACATTTTCTAATTATTTTGAGATCTTACTTATTTAGTTCATCTTGGGTAAATTGAAAAAAAAAGATCAAATACTGTTTTATGGATGCAAACAAAGCATGACTAAATTGTCTCTTTTCCTGCCAAGTCTATTAAATGTATTTCTTCTTTTTTTTAAGATACTTTTTATGGTACCTCTCAATAAAGAAAACATAGTCAAATAGAAAAATGGGAATAGGATCTTAAAATTTGAGGATGACAATGCAACATAATAGTTAAGAGTGAGCTCTAGAGATAGAATGCTTGGGCTCAAATAGGAGTTCAAAATTTTTCCTAATCTTGAACAATTTCCCTAGCCCAATTTCCTAATAAATAAAATGGGTGTAATAATAGCAACTACCTGTGGGGTTGTTGAGAGAATTGAGATCATTTTTGTAAACTTCTTATCTCCTAGGAAATACAAGTACCCCATAAAAGAAAGCTGCAGCTAGATCAGTGAGCAATTTACAGAAAACAGCATGTTAAAAATATAGTTTCATCATTAATGATAAATGAAATGTAGATTAAAATACTGGAGAATCATTTATTTTTTTTCCTATCACATTGACAAAAATTAACACTGGTGGTTGGTTATAGCTCATAGTTTTGATAGCTTTGGGGAGGAACCACATTCATCTATATCTTGTGGGATAATAAATGGATGTGATTTTCAAAGGGCAATTTTATAGAGATTCTCAAAATGTAAAAGTGCAAGTCTTTTCACCCTCATAGCAATATATTTTAAAATAATAATTTAAGTGTTAAGAATAGACAAGGGTGAGGGTTTGGGTATATATGTAGCATTATTTGAAGAAGAAAAAAGAATTAACATAAATAGCTATCAATATGGACTCATTAAAAGTGTGATGAATCCAAATTATGACAAATGTAGATTCAAAATTTTTAAATTATTTTGGATATTTATAAAAATGCACTGCCTATACAGACTTACTTTATGAAGTAGCTATAATATCAAAGTCTAGTCTATTTAATTCTATAAGTAAAAATTATTAGTAGTCATTTGTTAAGTCATTACAAATAGAGACAAGGAGAATAGAAATATTTTATAAATTACAGTTTTGAAGATTAGGAGAGTGTTAATTTGTAACACAATTACAAGTATTCAAAGGTTAAAATAAATTTAAAGAAATTTGGATTACTAAATTGAATACAAAAGTCATTAACAGTAGTAATTTTTCTGCAACTTAAAAAGATATCACCAGTACTAATTTTTTCCTACAATAGAATACTTAATCTATCACCAACAATGTCAGTATTCTGCAGAATATAACAGGTCTTACTTTAGAAAAAGAATAACATCTATCTAGGTAGACCCTGAGAGTATACAGATGTCTGAGTTACTTACTTTCATTCCTTCCTTCAACAAATTAGTCTCTGCTATATGCAAGGCACTGTTATCACCAGAAAGGATACAGACAACAAACGGTTCTTCCCTCATGGAGCTTATCCTTCTTGTTGGTGAAGAGGTGACCAAAGGATTGTTGTTAGCCAGCAACAGAATGCTATAGTGCTTGGGGAGAAAGCAAACCTTGCTGATATCTTGATTTTAGACTTCTTTTAGCCTCAAACCACGAGCCAATAAACTCCTGCTGTTAAGCCAAGCCATAGTGTGGTATTTGTGATAGCAGCTCAGAGAAACTATGACAGTAGATGAAAAGAGACAGGTATGGTTGATAATTTGGATTCCCATAAAAACAAAGCCTGAGACAGGAATTTAATGCATGTAGCTTATTTGGGAGGAAGAAAGAGTAGTAGAGTAGAGAGGGTGTGACATGGGAGGGGTAAAAGCCAATAAAGGGTAGAATATTGAGGTTGCTACTATAGACAAGAGAAACTTGGCTCCACAGATTCTTCCAGAAAATAAACAGACACATTTCCAGAAATGCAAATCCAAACATCCACTGCTCTTTTAAATAGGGCCATGCAACCCCATTCTTTTAGAAACAGCCAAGAAACATATACAGCAGGCTTAAGATGGAAGCATATTGAAGATGAGCTGAGGGAATGTAATAGCAGAGCCCTGAAAGCATCTTCCAATGCATTTTAAATTCATTTCTTTGCCAAGCTTAGCAGAAAGCCAGCTTACCAGAGAGCTTTTTCAGACTTAGTTAGCTCAGTGGAACAACAGAACTGAGGATTGTCTACTTAGTTGGTTATCAGGTTGTGGCCATTGCTAATCTGATAAGAACAAGTGGAAAGGGAGGACTGAAAACATGATTGAAGTGGGTTCAATAGGGAATATGAGGAAAGAAAAACACAATTGATATTGACAACATTTTTGAGGAGATTTTGTTGATATAGAGACCAAAGAGAAATTGCTGAAGTGATGGCCCAGAAGAGGCAATGCTAATGTTTGCAGGTGAAATTTATCTGTTGCCAAGTGAGGATTATAAACTCCAAAGATTTGCTAGGCAGAAGTCACAATCTGGGGGGAAGTATGGTTTGGGTTTATATTGAACCTGCATGACATAGGACACAAAGAGTTTTTGTTTAATTTTTCAAGTTGTCAAATTTTTATGGAGTACTAAATTTCCCATACGATACACATTGGTGCCAACACAGAACTCTGCAACCATCTCATTTTAGTACTACAATAATAAAATTTATATTCAAATTCAATCAGTCAGAAAGAAACTCCAGGCAAGATGGTGGTGTAGGGAGGTATGGAATTTAGTTAAGTCTTCTAGGGCAGCTAGTAAATAGTCCAGAACAGTCTGGAACAACTGTTTGGGGGACTTCTGTGACCAGACACATTGTACACCAGTCTAAAATGGGTAGAAGGGCCAACCACAGCACAGAACTCTAAGTAGATTCCCAAACTGTAGAGACTAGCACCCCTGCCCTACTGTCATGGCAGGCTGTTTTGGAGACACTTTCCTGTGGGAAAATAAGCAGTCACTACTAGAAGCAAGTGAAAGAGAGCTCACACAAGCTCCAGTTGTGAATTTAATTAATAAATTCAGACTGCTGATTCTAAGCTCACAGCATGGATAAACCCAGAGCAAGCATGAAAGGAACTTTGAGGTCTTTCTAAGCAGAGAAGAGGAGAAAGAGGCTTTTGGAGCCAGCTAAGCTCAGAATACTGGGAAAGGGCTGTGCCCCGAGAAAAGGGGCATGCAAAGCTGGGTACTAATACCACTTCTTGATTGGCAAACCCAGAGTGATGGGGAAAGGCTCTGAAAATAATTTTTTTTAACTTTTTTACCAACCCATTAAAAACAAAAGAACCTCAATCATTTTAAATTGTCAGCACTGGTCCAGGCAAGGTCAGAGTTAAGGTCTGATTAAGGGACAAACTAACTAGTCAAGTGAAAGAAATAATTCCCTAAAGGACATACCTTTCTCAAGAAAATAGAGGACAGGGCCCAGTACAAATGGTGGCTCTAATTCAGTGAATTCAGGCCCCAGGGGCTGGAAAACAAAACAGCTTAAGCCTATCTTCTCCCTCAGCCACTGTCTCAACCACACCCCTGACAGGGACAGGGTGTGCTGAGAATTAAAGGTACCACACCACTTTATCCTGGTGGAGAACTGCAAGCTGACAAGCACCAATTTTGGGGCACGATAGGAAAAATACAGAGTCAAGTCTTCATAGTAAAGACTAGTAACCTGCTGGGTCTCATCCTCAGGGAAACATGTTACTGATTACACCCTATTCCTGAGACTGGTGCCTGTTTCATCTGAGAAAATCTTTTGGGGTCAATTACACCTATGAGATACTTCTCAAAAAAAGGTTTCATATAGGCAGAGTAAGAACCAGAAAAACAAGAGTTGAAAAATTCTTATCAGTTAAATAGAAATGACTTTAGAGGTCTAGAAAAAGTTGAACTGAATGTCAAATAACAGATATAGAACAAAGCCAACCAACAAGAAAACTCTAGGTAAAAGAGAGAAAATGACCTACAGAATATACTAATCTGGAAAATCAAATGCCTAGACATCAGCAAAAAATTACAAGTCATTGTAGGAAGAATGAAAATATGACCCAAAGGAACAAACCAATGCTTCAAATGAGATACAGGAGCTGAAGCAACTAATTAAAGATGTTCAAACAAATCTTCTAAATCAAATCAACAAGATGAAGGAAATATGGCAAAACAGATAAAAGATATGAAGAAGACACTCTGTGGCCATATAGAAAAATGTGAAACTTGAGAAAACAAATGGAAGAACTTATGGGATTGAAAGGCACAATAGAAAAGGTAAAGAAACAATGGGGACATAAAACAGCAGAGTTGAAGAAGCAGAAGAGAACATTAATGAACTAGAGAACAGGGCATCTGAAATTCTACACACAAAAGAACAGACAGAGAAAAAAATGGGAAAAAAATAGGAGTAGGGTCTCAGAGAATTTAATGACAACATGAAACATGAATTTATATGTTAGGGGTGTCCCAGAAGGAGAAGAGAAGGGAAAAGGAGCAGAAAGAATAATGAAGGAAATAATCACTGAAAATTTTCCAACTCCTATGAAATACATAAAATTACAGATCCAAGAAGCATGGTGTACAGCAAACAGAATAGATCAGGATAGTTCTACTCCAAGACACTTATTAATCAGATTGTCAAATGTCAAAGACAAAGAGAGAATCCTGAAAGCAGCAAGAGAAAAGCAATGCATCACACACAAGGGAAGCACAATAAAACTTGTGTAGATTTGTCAGCAGAAGCCATGGAGGCAAGAAAGCAGTGGCATGACATACTTAAGATACTGAAAGAGAAAAAAGTGCCAACCAAGAATTCTATATCTGGCAAAACTGTCCTTCAAAAATTGTGGAGAGTTTCAAAATATTTTCAGACAAAGAGACAGAGTTTATGAACAAGAGACCTGTTCTATAAGAAATACTAAAGGGAGAGCTACAGGCAGATAGGAAAAGTGGGAGAGAGAAGTTTGGATAATAGTGTATAAATGAAGATTATCAGGAAGAGGAAAAAAGAGAATAAAATAAGATATGACATATAAAATCCTAAAGACAAAATGGTAGAAGAATATAGTGCTTTAAAGTAATAACATTAAATGTCAATGGATTAAACTCCCTTATCAAAAGACATAGATTAGCAGAATGGATTTAAAAAATTGAGCCCATCTATATACAGACTACAGGAGATTCAATTTACAGCTAAGGACAAAATCAGTTGAAATTGAAATATTGGAAAAAATATTTCAGGCAAGCAACAAACAAAAAAGAAGTGGTAGCTATACCAATATCAGACAAATTAGACTTCAAATATAAAAACAACTAAAAGAGAAAAAGAAGGACACTATATATTAATAAAAAGGAGAATTCATCAAAAAGACATAACAATCATAACTATGCCCCAAAATACCTGATGCAAACACTGACAACACTGAAGGGAGTTATAATCACCTCTACAATGATAGTGGGAGACTTCAATATGCCACTCTCATCAATGGGTAGGGCATCTAGACAGGAGCAATAGGGAAACCATGATTTTGAATAGTATGATAAATGAAGTAGACTTAATAAGCATTTACAAAACATTACACCCCACAACAGCAGAACACACATTTTTCTCAAGGGCTCATGGATCATTCTTCAGGATAGACCATATGTTGGGTCCAAAGCAAGTCTCAATAAATTAAAAAATATTGAAATTATACAAGATACATTATCATATCAAATAGAATGAAGCTGGAAATCAATAACGGGAAAGGTTGGAAAATTCTCAAATGTATGGTAGCTTAACAGTACACTCTTAAATTTACTAATGGATCAAGGAAGACATTACAAAATAAATCAGTAAATCTTTTCAGGCAAATGAAGATAAGAACACACATATCAAAATATGTGATGCAGCAAAGACCTTGCTGAGAAGGAAATTTATTACTCTGAATGCCTATATTAAAAACAAGAAAGAGCAAAAAATTTTGAGAAATTAAATGCTCACCTGGAA
Source organism: Myrmecophaga tridactyla (assembly GCA_004026745.1). Taxonomy (NCBI): domain Eukaryota; kingdom Metazoa; phylum Chordata; class Mammalia; order Pilosa; family Myrmecophagidae; genus Myrmecophaga; species Myrmecophaga tridactyla. The sequence goes on along the minus strand of PVIY010006542.1, from coordinate 69,575 downwards.
GAAACAGAGAAAAAATAGCAAACTAACTCCAAAGCAAACTGAATGAAAGAAATAACAAATATTAAAATGGAAATGAATGTAATTGAGCATATTAAACAACAGAATCAAGAAAACCAGAAGCTGGTTCTTTGAGAAAATCAATAAAATCAATGGACTCTAAGCTAGGCTGACAAAAAAAGAAAAAGTGAGGATGCAAATAAATAAAATCAGAAATGGGAGGAGGGACATAACTACTGACCCTGCAGAAATAAAGGAGATAATGAGAGGATACTATGAGCAACTATATGCTAACAAACTAGATAACTTAGAAAAAAATGGACAGCTTCCTAGAAAAGCATGAACAACCAGAACTGACTCAAGAAGAAATATAAGACCTCAACAAACCAATCACAAGTAAAGTGATTGAGTCAGTCATCAAAATCTCAACAAAGAAAACCCCAGGTCCAGATGGCTTGACATGTGAATTCTACTAAGTATTCAAAAAGAATTAGTACCAATCCTGTTTAAAATCTTCAAAAAAATTCAAGAGGAGGAAATCCACCTAACACAATCTATGAAGCCAGCATCACCTTAATACAAAAGCCAGACAAAGATCCTACAAGAAAAGTAAATTAGGATCAATCACTTTAATAAATATAGGTGCAAAAGTGCTCAACAAAATACTTGTAAATTGAATCTGGTTGCACATTAAAAGAAGTATACACCATGACCAAGTTGGTTTTATTCCAGGTATGCAAGGCTGGTTTAACACAAGAAAATCAATTAATGTAATACACCATATCAATAAAACAAAGCAGAAGGACCATATGATGATCTTGATTGATACAGAAAAGGCATTTGACAGAGTTCAACAACCTTTCTTGATGAAAACACTTCAAAGGATGATTATAGAAGGAAACTTCCTCAGCACTGTAAAGGGAATATATGAGAAACCTACAGCTAACATCACATTCAAGGGAGGAACGCTGAATGCTTTCCCTTTAACATCAAGAACAAGACAAGGTACTCACTTTCACTCTTTGTTACACATCCTTTTCCTGGAAATTCTAGCTAGAAGTAAAACTCTCACAGTTTGCCAGTGACTTAATCCTTTACATAGAAAATCCCAAAAATTCTATAGGAAAAAAAGTGAAGAGGCAGCCAACTCAATGGAAAAAAATTTTGGTAATCATATATTGAATAAAGGCTTGATAACCTGGGTATATAAAGAAATTATACAACATAACAACAACAAAAACCAAACAACCCATTTTTAAATGGGCAAAAGATATGAATAGACATTTTTTCCAAAGAGCAAATAAAAATAGCTAAAAAGCAGATTAAGAGATGTTCATCTTCATTAGCTATAAGGGAAATGCAAATCGAAACTACAGTGAGGGGTGATGTGATGGCGGCTCAGTGGCAGAGTTCTTGCCTGCCACACTGGAGATCTGGGTTTGATTCCGGGAGACTGCCCATGCAAAAAAATGAAAACAAAAAAACAACGAGATATCATCTCACACCTATAAGAATGGTTGCTATTAAACAAACAAACAGGAAACTACAAATGTTGGAGAGGATGTGGAGAAATTGGAACGCTCATTCACTGCTGGTGGGAACATATAATGGTACAGTCACTGTGGAAGACAGTTTAGCACGTCCTTAGAAAATTAAATATCAATTTGCCCTATGACCTGGCAATATAAATATTAGTTATATACCCTCAAGAGCTGAAAGCAGTGATGCAAATAGACATTTCTACACTGATGTTCATGGCAGCACTATTCATAATTGCCAAAAGATTGAGCCCCTCCAAGTGTCCGTCAACAGACCAGTGGATATACAGCATGCGGTGTATACCCATGATGGATTATTATGTAACAGTAAAACAAAATGAGGTCCTGAAGCATATGACAACAGGGATGAATTTAGAGGATACAAAGTTGAGTGAAATAAGCCAAACACAAAAGATAGATATATGATTTCACTATTATGACTTTGATAAAGAGAGCAAACTCCAAATCATATGGCCAAGGAAGAAAATATGTGCTCATATATAGCAACTAACTAGATGTTGCATCTCTGAAGTTAGACTACACAAATGTCTTCAAAAGCAATGGCTTCCATGTGTTTCACATTTTTTTATATTGACTATTCATATAAAAGATTCCTTAAAAGAAAAAAATAGAATTCGGTGGAAAGAGATGCGCATCAGTGCTGGTTATTAAAATTGGAAGTATAGTGGTTCTTCGGAAAAGGCTGGAAAACAGCAATATACCAAAGTTAAACATCAATAAGTGGGAAATATAAGGAAGAGGAATGAAATTCTTGTTATGCCTCCTTTTTATTTTATGGTTTATTTATTTTTTTATTATTTTCTTTTTCTTTTTAAAGTTTTTTTTTTATTTTTTATTTTCTCCTCTTCTTTCCTTGAAGAAGAAATGGAAATTTTTCTCATATAGATTATGGTGGTGAATGCAATGTGCTGGTTTGAAAGGGTTATGTATCCTAGAAAAGCCATATTTTAATCTTGACCCATCTTGTGGAGGCAGCCATTTCTTTTAATCTCTATTCAGCACTGCAGGTTGGAAAGTTGATTAGATTATCCCCATGGGAGATATGACACCCCCAATTGTGGGTATTAACCTTTGATTGGAGGGATATGTTATTCCACCCATCCCAGGTGGGTCTTGATTGTTTTACTGGAATCCTTTTAAAAAAGGAAACACTTCGGAGAAAACTTTAGAGCCATGAGAACCATGAGAGATCACACTCATGGGGGAGCTTCATGAAACAAAGAGCCTGGAAAGAAAGCTAACAGATATCACTATGTTCGTATGTGCCTTTCCAGTTGACAGAAACTCTAAACTTCATCGGCCTTTCTTGAGTGATGGCAACCTCTTGTTGGTGCCTTAATTTGGACATTTGTATAGACTTGCTTTAATTGAAACATTTCCATGACCTTTGAGCTATAAATTTGCAACTTAACATATTCCTCCTTTTAAAAGCCATTCTGTTTCTGGTATATTGCATTCCAGCAGCTAGCAAACTAGAACAGGAGGGTATGGGATTCTTGCTGCTACTTCTCCTTTTTATTTTATGATTTATTTAATTTTTTTACTATTTCCTTTTTCTTTTTAAAGTTTTTCTTTTTATTTTTTTTATCTTCTTTCTTTACAGAAGAAATGGAAATTTTCTCATATAGATTATTGTTGTGAATGCATAACTATGTGATTGTACTGGGAGCCATTGATCATTCACTTAGGATGGATCATACAGTGTGTGAAGAAAACTGTGTAAAAAATTAACTGAAAGATATATATATTTGAGGAGAGAGATATAGCTATTCACTGTTGGTAGGGAAGTAGAATTGTGCAGCCCCTCTGGAGGGCGGGGTGGTGGTTCTATTAGAGGCTAAGTATAGAATTACCATATGACTGCAATTATATTATTTGGTATATACTTGGAAGAACTGAAAGCAGGGTCACTATTAGACCTGCACACTAGTGTTCATGGTGGCATTATTCACGATTTGCAAGGGATGGAAGTGGCCTAAGGGTATACTGATGGATGAATGAAAGGATGAACTGTGATGTACACATAGAATGGAGTATTGAGTGGCTGCAAGAAGGAATGAAGTCATGAGGCATGCATTCAGGTAAACAAAAATTGAGGACATTATGTTGAGTGAAATAAAACAGAAATGAAAGGATGATATATTGTAAGAATTCACTAATATAAACTTAACTATAATGTCTAAATGCTGAGAATTGAACTCGAGAGTTTAGGTTATCAGGGGAAGAAGGTGGGTACAGATTGGGCATTTGACAATTTAAGAAGTACAAAATGTTCATTAAGCCGTATTGTAAAGGATCCTAGGTTGTAAGCTCTTACAGCAGTTACATCTATTCCTAAGTTTTAACTGCTATCTTTAAATTCTGAGATGTTGAGTTCTTTGTGTAAAACCTGGTAGTTCCTTGGAACTTTGGGTCTCTGTATGACATCTAAGACTCAGAGTTAGAGTTACACAGCTCTGAAAGTCAGCATTACTCCATGCAGCAACTGTTACAGACTTCAATTAGGGATATGAATGAAAAGACTTTGTTAGGTCTAAAGCAAATCAGAATATTGGGTGATGGAGGATAATGACTGTATTTTAAAATTTCAACTTCTAGTGAGACTGAAGGAAGACATTTCCATTTGGTACAAAATTTATATTTTCTGTAGCACACTATCTCGTTTTACCTGTTTGGTCAGTTTATTTAAACAACATAATTACAAGGAAGCTAGAATAGGGAATGAGATCTTGTTATTCTGTTCAGTTTAATGTAATACCCCAATATTGAAAAGTATTTTGGGCAGAAAATTAAAAACGTATTTGCAAAGGTCCCTTGAGGCACTGGGGGAAAATGTGGAAATATTAAACTTCCCCACCTTTGAATTCCTAATATTCTTGCAAGCTTTAAGAATTTCCAATTTATTAAGCCAAGCCCTTAATCTTGGGGCCTACTCTTATGAAATTGTTTCCTGCAAAGGAGAAACTAAGCCTACTTATAATTATGTGTAAGAGTCACCCTTACCCTCAGAGAACCTCTTTTCTTGCTCAGATATGGCGTCTCTCTCAGCCAACTCTCCAAATAAATTCACTACCATCTCCCACCACCACTACCGCATGACTCCCAGTGGTGCAAGTCTGTCTGGCAACATGGGACATGACTTCTAAGGATGAGCCTGGCCCTGGCATAGTGTGATCGAAATAACTTCTTGACCAAAAGAGGGAAAAGAAATGAAACAAAACAGAGTTTCAGTAGCTGAGAGATTTCAAATAGAGTCAAGAGGCCATTTTGGAGGTTATTCTTATGCATTATGTAGATATTCCTTTTTAGTTTCTAGTGTATTAGAAAAGCTAGAAGGAAATACCTGAAACTGTTGAACTGTCATCCATTAGACTGGATTCTTGATGATGACTGTATAACTATATATCATGTAACCATATGATTGTGAAGAGCTTGTAACCGACACTCCCTTTATCCAAACTATGGCAGATGAGTAACAAAATAAGGACAAAAAATAAATAAATAATAGGTGGGGATAAGGGTGACAAGATATTTTGGGTGTTCATTTTTATTATTTTTTCTTGGAGTAATGAAAATGTTCTAAAATTGATTGTGATGATAAATGCACAACTATATGATGATACACTAAACCATCGATTGTATAGTTTGGATGGATTATTTGGTATGTGAATATATCTCAATAAAATTGCATTTAAAAAATTATATTACTCAAAAGCAACCAAATAAAAGTAAATTTCATTACACACCTTTTCTGGAAATACTTAAAGATACACTTTTCTATTTTATGATATCTTATGCTGCTTCATGAAATATACACGCAAGTATTGTAAAGAGTTACTATGGAATACATGGGAAATGCCAGTGTATTGTTTTTTAGTAGGTGGAAAATTAATACCATTCAAAAATTAACTTTATTGAAAATAAAATAAAGCACATTTTATTTTAGATAAAATACTTTAGACAGATTTTTTTTCATTTTTCTCTAATTGTATTAGTTAGGGTTCTCCAGAGAAACAGAATCAACAGAGAACACTCGCAAATATAAAATGTATAAAAGTGTCTCATGTGACCGCAGGAATGCAGAGTCCAAAATTCACAGGGCAGGCTGTGAAGCCGGTGCCTCTGATAGAGGGTCTGGACAAACTCCACAGGAGAGGCTCGCCAGCCGAAGCAGGAATAGCACCTATCTCTTCTGAATCCTCCTTAAAAGGCTTCCTGTGATTAGATTAAACATCACTCATTGCAGAAGACACTCCCCTTTGGCTGATTACAAATGGAATCAGCTGTGGATGCAGCTGACGTGATCATGATCTAATTCTATGAAATGTCCTCATTGCAACAGACAGGCCAGCACTTGCCCAACCAGATAAACAGGTACCATAACTTGGCCAAGTTGACACATGAACCTGACCATGACACTAATTATCTTTATTTAGTTCTTCTTTCACATTGCACTTTATCACATTTATCGATACAGTATCACATATTTTAAAAATCACATTTATTTTAGACCGTAGCAAGGGACTATAGAAATATGCCTAGCATTGTCTGGCTCAATACTAGTTATCAAATAGTTGGTGACAACATGAATTTGCTTATTAATATCTGACAGATCCATTTATTCATTTCTCAAATATTATTTATTATAATGTACTCTGTGACATTTATTACATTCAGTCCTAAATTTCCAATCCCATTCTCATTTCTTAATGAGCTTAAAATTGTGTGTGTTGAGCAATTGATAGGGATGAGGAATAGCATTTGAACATACAGAAATACTTAAGTTGAAATCAATGATAGAGGAAAAGGAAGTAGAAAAAATTCTATCACCTATGATCTCTAATTAATAAGTTTGCTTGTAATTGAATAGAAGTTTTGATATCCACTTTACATTTTCACCTGTTACATTTATACTGAGGGAAATCATTAAGCAATTACAATAATGAAAAGGAAAAAAATCACACAAATGTTAGTATAAATCAGACATTTCTGAATAGTCATGGAACTTGAAGAATTAATGCAATAATCGTAATCACAGACTTCAATATTTTATTTTTCTTTAAAAACAAACTCTTCTTTATTACTCTGTAACTATCTAGCAAACATTTCTTATAAGTGTCAACAGAGATGAATGCATACCTTGTTTTGTACTGATAAAAGTTAACACTTTAAAACTGATATAAGTGCCAATGATAACTAGATATCTTATAGGACCATAAAATTTATTTCTGCTTATAATACCTATATGAATAGCATTAAAATTTGTTTACATAACCACATCATAAATAATTCCTTCAATAATGTTATGTGCCATACTCTACAAATCAGATAGAATAAAGAATAGATGATTTAGCTTTCCATTTTAATTTAAAATGGAAAATCTCATCTGATTATGTTTTAAAATTACATTAAGTTGCATATTACTTTAGACTTTCTAAGTCATTCTTTCAATTGGTAATTTCTCAATTTTACTTCATTCCACTGTAGTGAGTTCTAGAATGACTGTTTTTCTTTCTTTGTAAGCATAAATGCCTAAAATGCAATTAATATGGATGGGATTTACAAAAAATAAGAACAGATAAAGGTGACATGGCAAGATCTAAGTGAGGACAGTTAGGAAAAGAATATTATACATGAAAGACTGTGGGAAAAAAATCCTGCTTGGGGAGATGTGTAAATGTGACCATTAATGCTTTAACATTTGGAGAAGGAGAAAAAGGCATGATGGTTCTCCTAAGACCTAGATTTCTAAAACATGAAGAGCCGAGTAATTCTGAGGTTCACATACTAGTACAAATTCTAAGATGTTTAAACATCTAGAATTACAGTTCTTCTTTTTTCCTGTATTCCAGTCTTATGTACCACAATCCCTAATATTTTTCTAGTTGGGAATAGGTCACAAATGTGAGGTTCTCCTGAATCCCAAAATAGATATGGTACAAATATTTATGAAGTTACCCCAAAGCCCTGATTAATTAAGTAATTTTCAGAGAGCACAGGGATCCCACCTTAGCCACTGATTTTAAATGAAGTTAGAAGAGCTCTAACTCCAAGTATATGTCTGATGATTTAAAAATCCAGTTCTAATAATTAATTTGTGTCTAAACCATTCAGGCTCAGTAAGAGCCAGAGGTTGACATGAGATCAAGTGATGGCCCTGCCATCCAAGTTTCTTTCTTTAACAAGGTATGCTAATATCTCCCTTCGATTTGACTCATTCAAGGACGAAAATGCATGAGATGGGGTCATGCTCATGGGGCTGAATGGAGCCTATCAAAGCAGGATTAATCGTCCATGGGTTTTGTTCTGGCTTTCATCAGATCTTTGCTAGGTAGAAAGCTGAAATATTTAATTTTTCTTGTGAAAGAGGTTGGCACATACTACCGAATCAAGGTTAAACTGTAAATTTAATTTGGCAAGCACAAGAAAATTTATCAGAGCAGGATGGCCATACAGGGCAAGAGCAAATGGAGCATATTTCTGTGCATCCATTCCATGTTCTCTGAAGCACCTGATGGACATACAATCCTGCTAGTCAATTCCACAAAACCTAGATTTCCATTGTTCTCTCTTTCCTCCAATGTAACTCTCCCCATATACTGTTTCCTTTGGTTCCATTACACCATCATTTATTATATTTTATAATTGGGGACTATATCCACCAAAATATACCTACTTGGTCCAGTTTGCCCCTTCTTCCTGCATAATTGTCTGTTTATTTCTAAATCTGAAATAAAGAAATATTGGAAGTTTCTCCGCACATCCATCAGACAGTATCAGGTATATACTGTCTATTCCTCTCATGCTAGTAGGCAGAAAAAAATAAGACTGAGTCTATTTGGTTTTTTATGTAAATGAGATTATTGCTTTTCTACCATCTATTTAAATTCCAAGCTTCTCAGATCAAATTCTAAAAATACAACCATAAACTATTTACGTCAAATAAAATAAAATAAATTACCTTTGTTTTCTGCCTTCTACACCATGTTTTCTTTGCTGATTTATCTTCAGCACTTTAGAAGACTTTAATCCTACTAAATAGAAAATCTCCCAACCCCTTTATGTACAAGGGCCAAGTGTTTATTTTTCTCCAAACACGGCCCACAAATATTCTCTGTAGGTTTAATATTTAGCTGGACAGTACTTTTTTGCTGATATCATTGTTTACTTTCAGGTTTGAAAAAGTTTATCTCAGACCAATATAAAAATTTAATCTCAAAATGGATTTTAAATTTCATATCCAATTTAAAGCTTTTTCTCCTCCCTGTACTGCTGATCTGATCTGGGGAGGAAGATGGGAAAGGAATACATTGACTTTCATTGATCCTCTCTTCTTGTTTAAGAGTGGAGAAAGGTGAGATTAGAGGCAGAAGAACAAAAAGTTTTGTTGCTGGCATAGCTCTCTCCCTTGATTAGCAATCATTGGCTTTCATGTTTCTATTATGGCAGGCCTTCAAGTGTTGGCTCTTTCACAGAGTACATTTGTGAGTTCTTTGGAACCCCTATGTGTACCTCTGTTCCACGTTTTTGTCTGAACCAGGGTAGCCTCTTAGCAAATTTGATTAATTTTGGTCACAAGCTTTTGGCCTTTTTAAGGGCCCCCTTAAGGAAGCATAAGTCAGCTTCTTTCAGTGTGAACTAGTGGACACTGATATCTCCGGGTCATGCCAAGGAGGTTGAGTATAGACCACTCTCACTGCTGCCTTCTCCCCTCACAGAGTCATTGTTAGACTGCTCCAGCCATATTTTGCTGTCATGATTCTTCCAACAGGAAGCAGGCATCCATCTCTTTGTTCACATGTCAACAAACTCCTGGTAACAGATCCTGACACAAAATTCATTCTACCACACTCTGCTTCAGTGCACGACGGGAGGCCTCTGAATTTTTGAAGTACTATACCCCCTTCCATCTTCCACTTAAAAAATCACAAAACATTACTTTCTATATCTTTTTGTTCCCCCTTTGGACCTTTATTCATATTGCTTATAGGAGGGTGGAGATTTCAAAGGAACCACTCTGAACTAATAACATGACTCAGAAAAATGCTCTCATTTATTCCTTAGAAGTTCTTTTGTTTAGTTTTTCTATAGAGACTGGTTAGGGAATGAGGAAAAGCCATCTTATAATTTACTTTTTATAGTTTGAAGTTCATATTGCCTATTGTCCTCAGCGTGATTCTCTAGCTGCATTTGTGAGACAATAAACATAGCCAATTAAAAGTCCTGTGATGAGCACATTTCTCAGTTTTTGTGTGGTTACTGAATGATTTCTCAGTTTTACATCAATCTGCATTTCCATGGCCAGCAACCAATAGTCTTTCACCCAGTGTTCTGATCCACTCATTTGGGTCCCTCTTCCACTTCCTACTCCCTAATTCTCTCTGCAAATGAGAATGGATAAAGAACATACAATGTTGTGCTGCTGCCATATTCAAAGCAGTTTTTTTTTTTTTTTTTTTTGTACTACTTTCTCTCATCAACTACTTTCCAAGACCTGGGTTTAAAATATACATAATTATTAATATTCACATTTTTCAAGCTAGTACAGCTTGGTGTGATCCAGTGGCCAGAGTTCTGAAAAGGAATTAAGGACAAGAGTTTGGCAATGTTTTAAATGTTCCTCTATCATCATTACCTTCAATTATACACCATTCTTTTCTCATTTACAGCCCCTGTCAACCAACCCAAGCAGTTAACTTTTCCGGTAACTTTCTAACACCTTGAAAATTTCCCTTCATGCTTGCTAGTCCTTTCACCGCTTCCTCTTTTATAACAAAAGGGATTTCTGGCTTCCTACTGAAGGCTGGTTAGATAACTACACCTGCATTTAAATTCCCATATTCTACTTAGATACTATCGCAACAAAAACTGTTTTCTCTCTTTTATACTCCACTCATCCTTTTTAAGACTTCCTGCATGAAGATTTAAATATCCTGGAGTCTATTTTACCTTTGACTTAGAGGCAAACAAAAAACTTAAACAACCAGAGTCTACAATATTTCTTATAACAACTTTTCTTTCCATTGCCATCAAAACTGTTTCTTAAAGTTTTCTGTGACTTGACACTAATTATAAAATTTCAAGGCAAATGGAGCTGGATTAAAATAACAATCAGTTACCTAAAGCTCATTACTCTTCTTCAGGGAAGATAATCAACTGAAATCATAATAGAGTGACTCATAATAACCCCTCCAGTAAGTATTTAGAGAAGTGATGGCTTTTGCATTTCTGCGTAGTAGTTGGGCTTATTCACAAAAGTCAGAAAGCAAAAGCTAGTGAAGATACTGAGTCATCCAATATATACAAATAAAAGCATGCAAAAATGATTTTTTACTTCCTTTACATTGACAGAAATTAAAATAATATTAATGCTTTCTTCAGGGGAGTTTTCAATACTTTCATACATGTTTTTGTACTCTTTATGGCAGGATCACTGCTTATTATTTTTCCATGTGAGTATCCTATTATTGCAGCACCTTCCATTGAATTTTTATTTGTTTGTTTTGCTTGTTTGTTTTTTTACTTTTTGGAGGGGATGAAGTGCATGAAGCAGGAATCAAACCCTAGTCTCCTGCATGGCAGGCGAGAATTCTATCACTGAGCTACCCTTGCACCCCTATACACTTCTTATTTCTGATGAGAAGACAGTATATTTCTACTCATCACTTGTTTCAGTCTTGGTTGAAGAAGACATCTCTGGAAATATTTTCCTCCAGTTACTGTTAATGATTATGGGGAGTTTATTTCATTTCCCAGAGCTATCACATTGATTGATTTCATTTTATTGGGATGGATTGATACCATGATTTAAAATGTACAGAGCAATGCCTTACTTTTTCTTTAACTTCCTTTTCTCTGATTCAGTTGCTTCTCTTGTAGTCTGTTCCCATGAAGTAATTACACCTGAAAGGCTTCAAAGCCCTACCTTCTCGAAGAGCGGTCATTCTCATGCTTCACCATGCATTAGAATTACCTGAAAGACTTATTAAAACACAGATTCCTGGGGTGCAACTCCCGAATTTATTATTTAGTTTGGTGGTGGTTGGAGGATGGGTTTAAGGAGTAAAGTGGTGTAGAGTAGGCCCAGAATCTGTGTTCCTAACAAATTCCCAGGTGATGCTACTGCTGTTGGTTCAGAGACCACACTTAGAGAACTACTACTCTAGAGCTCTGTTCCAGATATTTTCTTCTCACCACTAAGTGGACAAACTATTTTATATACGACAGTAAAATGTACCCATTTTGCACACTCAGGAGAGGGCTTGTTCTCTTAAGTCAGTGTATGAAGCTGGTAAAGATATTGCTGACCAAATATATACAAACAGTACATAATGAGAAAGCATGTCTTCACTTCTTTTGTTGGCAGAGATTTAAAAAAACAATAATTTAAATATAAAAATATGTGCTCCATCTGATCTGTTCAAACCTCTTGCCTCCTGGGTCTTGGTTGCTTGCCTTGCTTTCCTTCAAGAGCTGCCTCAACAACAGCTCATGCCATTACCTTGGTCATAAAGCCATGGCTACTGCCATTGTGTCCTCATCTCTGAATGCTTCCAAAGATCTCTGCCTTTGGGTACACTCCAGGCTTCCACAAACCTGCCATGGCAGCAGCTGCAACAACTCCAACCACTATAAGGTCTGACCACATCTGGGAAAGTAAAGGAGTTACTGCTCTATGGGGTGGACCTTAACCAATGATAGACTAGAAGGAACTACTAGATAAATTGCTTGTACTTTTTCCCCACAGTGGACTCGTGGCAAGGTGTAGCAGCTCAGTAACATACTATCTTGCATTTGTTCATCTTTGTTATGCTCTATTCTCTATTACCCTCATCCTCATCTTTCTGTAAACAAATTTTCAAATAAAGAATTAGTGGATAAGCTTTGCCATAGGCTGTTTTCTAGAAAATCCGGACTAAGATGATTGTTACCAAGACTGGGCCTGGAAAGCAATACTGTAAAATACAATTTTAGAGTTGTATTGTGACCTCTCTGAAGGAAGTAAGGACCACATTTCAGGTGGTAATCATGATGATAATAACCTTTAGCATGCACTGCTTTCTTTATAGTACAGAGGTTAATTGGCTTGGGTGAAGGTAGAAGTCAGGGTGTAAGAGAACAAGTGCCTACTTCATTTTACTGGGATTGGAACAAAGATAATTGTAGTGACTGTGGTATAGAATATCTTCTTTTGATGGCCTTGAGGGCCTGGAAAAAGAAACGTTTCATCCCAGAGCTATCAAGTGTCATCTTAAGGAAAACTGCAAAAGCCACAAAACCTCTACAGATTTTTGAAAGGAGAATTTCTTTTATAGCCCTATAAGACTGCTGAAGTTCAGATCCAAGCTCTGATTATAAGATGCAAAGAAATGCAAAGGCCAGTGAATTGTCAGCCTTATAAATCTATCATGGCAAAGTTGGCACCCTGAAAAGGAAATTGTCAGCACCTGAGTCTTGGGATTCATTAGTTTGGTATGCCCCCCAATTCTCTCGAAACTTACTTGCCTACAGGTACAGCCCCTTCTTCCATGCAAGAGGAGAACACTCTTCCCCTGCTTGGGAATCCTGTACTGACCTCAGCTGAAGCAAGTGCTTCACATGATAACATTTGCAAACCTCAGAATCCATCCCTACCACTTTTCATTGCCCACAAGTTGATAACCAGAGTCAAGTCTTAGCACAGTTAAACTGGAAAGATATTGATACAGGAAAAGCACTTTTATACTAAAGGAAGAACAGGAATTTGCTAATGCATATTGACTGGAATGGAGGAAACAGGCATTGAAGCATTTCTTGGGCATGCTAGAATGAAAGTCGCAGAATATAAACTGGATAGGTAAGAATCAGTGGACAAATGGCACATATTTGTAAGTTATGATTTCATATTCTTACCAGGACAAATAGGCTTGGCCCTAATAGTTTATACCTTGATGACTGAGTATAGCAAATGTCTATAGTAAATTAGTAGAAGATGCCTGAACTTTTTGGGCACCATTTTGAGGAATGGTTCAGAACATTCAGGGATGTGACAAGTTTACAGAGTTGCTCTGTAGGACCTGAGGACCTACTACTTGACTTTTCTCTAGGAGGATACAGAGTACAATCCTTTCCCAAGATTATTAAAGACTACACTGACGAAGGGGCAGTGACACCTTTATGGAGCTAGTTGATGTCTGTCCTTGCAGGTTGCAGAAAGTGGGAAATGGTGCCATGGAACTATGTTTGTGATACCAATAAGAATAATGGCATTCCACAATGAGAGAGGCCAGGTGACATTACTTAAGTATCAATGGCAAGGTAGTCAAGTAGACATCAAAGAAGAGTAGAAATTATAGCCATTTAGGGTGGCAGCTAATAGAGTAGGATGGTGATAGAAGCAAGATAGAATGTTAATCAACTAGAATGTGGCTCATTTTACATTACAGCAGCAATATAATTGAGGGTTGGGAAGCAGAGGATGATATCAGCTACTGTCCCTCATCTATTTTCCAGATGTAAGTTCAGAGACTCAGATCCTATAGTTTAGATAATCATTCTCTTGAGGAAGGATCCTGTAATTACACTATAAATTCACATGGCAAATAATCCTTTGATAATTTGTATAAAGGAATGTGTAGTCATTTTCCAGAATAACCATGCACTGAGGAAATGGGAATTTCAAGGTCTTTTGAGATATCTTAGATAAAAGATCTAAACTGACACTAATAGTGGTCCAAAGGCGCATCATAGTCCTTGAGTTACTGGAGCAACTTATAGAGAACAGGTAAGATACAGAAAACTAGTCTAAAACTGTTTCACAGTGAGTCCAGTTAGTCTCTGTGAATATGTCTTCAGTTCCAAAACATAATCAGGATAGATATACTTAAAAACTGTTGTATCCCTCATTTGTGGAGTAAGAGTTAATTACTGTTCCCCACTCCACACCTTGCCTAAGCCATAGTAGTAAACCAAAAGAAATACCATGTTCCATGAAAAATTGCAGAGATTGACTCCATCAATAAAAACATGAGGGATGAATTGTGGTGGGCTCCATCATATCAATCCACCTCTGTTACCTTTACAGAAAAACTAGGTGAATTATGACAGAGAACTATAGAATATTATATGCCTAATCAGATTATAGCTCCTATCACAGCTACTGTGATCAAATATTACAGCCAATCAACTGAAATTCTGGCACCTGATATGCACCTCTTGATTTGGCAAATTCTTTTTGTTGATCCTGACTGGAAGGTGTGCCAGTTTGAAAGTATTATGTACTCCAGAAAAGCCATGTTTTAATCCTGATCCAATCTTGTGGGGCAGCCATTTCTTTTAAACCTGACTTAAAACCATAGGTTGGAGACTTTTGATTAGATTATCTCCACAAAGATGTGACACACCCTATTGTTTGTGTTACTTTTTGATCACATGGAGATGTGACTCCACCCATGCCAGGTGGGTCTTAATTTGTTTACTAAAGTCTTTAGAAAGGGAAATATTTTGGAAAAACCTCAGAAGTGACTGAGCTGACAGAAACTTCACAGCAGAGTTGACACAGATGCTGGGACTTGGAAAACAGAGACACAGATATTTGGAGATGCTTGGAGCCCAGCAGATGTCACCATGAGATATTAAGCAAGCCAGACCTGGAGAGAGCCAAGGAAAGCCAAAAGATGAAAGTCAGCCCTGGAGAAGCAAAGTAAGGATCCCCAACAGGACAGAGGCTGAAAGCAATGGATCCTAAGACAAGGGACCAGTGTGCCTTCCCAGCTGACAAAGGTGTTCTAGTCACATTGTGTTAAGGCATCTTTCCCTGGATTCCTTAGTTTGGACATTTTCATAAGCTTAGAACTAATTTTAATTTATAAAAGTCATTCTATTTCTGTATATTGCAATCCAGCAGACTCCAGAAGGGATGATCAAAAGTAGCTAAATATAAATTATGAAGGTGAACAGTACTCCTTTACTCTCTTGTTCAGGGATCTGTTAATTTGCTTATCTCTGCCACAGTATAGTCACAAAGATCCTAATCATCTTGTCATTCACTAGAACATCACATCAGTCAATTACACTGATGATATTAGGTAATTGAAGCCAATGAGCAGAAAGCATAAAATACATTAGATGCCTTTTTAGGATATATGTATACCAGAGGATAGATGCTAATTGAAGATTTAGGGGTCTATTATACTAGGGAACATTTCAGGGGCTTAGGAGTTGCAGCACTGCAAGACCTTCCCTCTAAAATGAAGGACAAGTTGCTATATCATAAAGGCTTCTTCGGACTTTGTATGCAATATATATATATATATATATATCATTTGGAAATGTTGTTCTCACCTATTTGGCAGGTGAAGATGACTGTTCAAATGAGAACAAGAGACTGTTCTACAGAAGATCTGGACTAAAGATTTTTCTTCAGTAGATCTCAAGGTGCTGAAAGTAGCTTGGGTAGAGAAGGGTGCCATGTAAAATCTCTGGTAAACCCCAGTAGGTGTGTTGTAACACCTGTCTCTAAGGTTCTTGAGAAGTAATGGCACACAATCAGGACGATGGCCTTGGGCACCCCTGTGTCTTTCTCTGACTTCTGGCTTCTCTGTCTTCTGGCATTACTTTATGACTACCAGGAATATGGATTAAGACCTACCATAATTCAGTTGCGCCACAACTAAATAGGCTCTTAGAAGACCCTATCCACAAATGAATGGACACCTTAACTGATAATCCATCTTCAAAAGGCCTTATTTACAATGGGTTCATACTCCTAGGAATTGCAGATTAAGATTAAGAATATGTCTTTATTGGAGTATTTGATCAGCCTACCACAGTGGAAAATTGAAGTTTGTATAACTAGTCAATTTAATATACACTTGTCAAATATTTTTATTTTAATTAACAACCTGGAAAATTTGCTAGATGGCTTTTAATAACAATAATTATTATTATTATATTATTATTAATAGCTCAAATTGATGATGATAAAACAGTAGAATGGAGGCTTCTAATACCCCCAAGATGTTCTTTATTACATAATTTAATGTAAAATCAATGACGATCTAGTAAGACCTGAGAAGATGTCAGGCAAAAAAGAAAAAAATATAAAAATTACTATGCAGTTTCAAATTACAAAGACATCATGATTAACAAGATATTTTTACAGATAAACAAATGGGACCTATAAATAATTTTAATTAAAAACTACAATTTTAATGGTATTTGAAACCATTTGGTAGTATCACTCCATTATTATAAAATCCACTTAAATTAATAAAATATTTCTAAGCTCCATTTAAATTTCCTCTACTAAGATTTAAGGCCAAGGAAAATCATATAGAGCTTGGTAAATTGGTACACCTCCTGATGTAATAAAAATAACTGAAAAGATATACAGATAAATAATGTAAGACAATATAAAATGCATTCATTTGTCAGCAAATATATGATGAAAAATTGTGATGGTTAATTTCATGTGTCATCTTGGCTAGGGTGTGGTGAAGCTTGTTTGGTCAAGCAAGCACTAGCCTGATTATTATTGGTGGATTTGTATCTATAGCCAGTTGATTGCATCTATGACTAATTGCACTTACAATAAACAAAGATTGCCCTCCAGAATGAGGAAAATCTCTTCATCCAATCAGTTGGATATGTTAAAAGCCAGAACTGAGAATTCCATAAATCATAAAGATTTTCTTCCTTCAATTGGAGAATTACACTTCACCATCATTTTTGTTGTGTTTCCAACTTGAAGCCTGCCCTATGGAATTTGGACTTACCAATCCCTGTGGTTGTGTGAACCAATTCTTAAAATAAATTTCTTTCTGTCTCTCTCTAAATATAAATATGTATTCTGTTAGTTCTGTTTCTCTGGAGAATGCTTATACAAAGATACATAGAAAACTTGTTAAAATTCTGAAGAAATAAATAGTTTACACAAAGTTGCTTTCTATATAATTGAGATTTTATGGAATTTTGGTTCATGTTTCAAAGACGAAATGTGGGAACTACTGTTTTTCATGGCCCTCTGAAGGAGATTACTTGAGGAAATGCATTGTCAATTTTAAAGGACTTTTTGATGAAAATCACATAATGGAGAAACTAAGAAAGTTAAGCCACTAACAGTACAACCGGTTTAACTTTAAAATGAAATAATATAAAAACCAACCAAATTTTTAAAATTCCATTATAAAGTCTCACAGTTAGAACCAGCATTGCTATTCTTCCCAGGTAAGCTATTGTGAAAGCACACACACTCACGTGCACTTGGCAAGCTTAGTGGAGTGGAAGCTGGAGTACCATAAAATGTAAAGCCCAGCCCAAGAGTAGCCTTGATCCAATTGAATTTTTCTATATTTGTGAGGTATCTTTTTCAGCCATAAAACATATGAAGATCAAGTATCAGAATATAATTTAGATCTACATTTTTAAAAATAATGAAGTAAATGCAAAGATATTAGTTTTATAAAAATAAAATATTATTGATATTGATTTTGTGAAGACAAAATTTTCCCCTGAATAAATAACGGAGAATGATGCATTTATAATTTGTATTTTATCCTCATACTTAAAAATTATGTTTTGTATATTGTGTGTATGTGTGTGTGTGCATGGTCCGGGAGTAAAGCCCAGGTCTCCTGCATGGAAGGTGAGCATTCTACCACTGAATGACCCATTGTGTTCTGTATACTTCGTAGCATATATATTAAATCATTAAAATATCATATGTAGACCATTATGCATAACTATATATATATTCCTTTTGGCGGTACACAAAAGTAAAGTGTGGTCAAAGAAATTTGAAGACTGTTACCTTTTTACCTTTCCCATTGAATATTAATTTTGACTTACATGCCAAACAGTTTTAAAAATAAAGGCCTTTCTAAAAATCTGGAATCTATATACTAAGTACCAAAGCATTGAGAAGAAGAAGGAAAAGTATTATATTTATGAAATTATTTTTATAAAGAATTTCAAATAATCATTATAATTCTCCTTCTCTTTGTATAATATTAGGCACTGAGCAAATTCACCTTAAGATTGATGAAGTTTCATGATTTGCTTTAAAAATATCCATATACTCAAAAGTTAAGCTCTGTTGGTGGGCTCAAGTTTTTAGAAATTACTATTCAAACTCTCTTTAAAAAGCTGTCTTGGCCACTTTAAATTTCACTTGGCCCCACTTATGATTGGGATTGTGAAATGTAGGACCAGGGGAGCATAAGCATGCTATATTATAATGGGGACAAGGACAATCAGAACTCTGGAAACTCAAAACCAGTAGAAGTAATATTAATTAACAATGCCAGTTCTGGCAAATGTGCCAAGTTAATTAAGCTTTGTTCTTGCATTCATCACATTTTTCTATTACTATCCAAGTTTTCCTAATCAGACTCTGGACACTACTGAACCCTAGTGTTTATCAGCCATTCAGGATCCTCTCTGGGATATTCTGCCCATATCCAGTTCCTATATTACACATGCTGTTGGAGTGGCTGTGAGGGATGGCAATGGAGTTACTAGAGTACAAAGAAACCATCACAGTTTCATAGGGGAAGTTGGTAGTCCACTAGAACTATGGGAGAAATGGAACCAAGCATTTAAAACATTAAAAGTACATAAATTGTACAAATTTAAACCTATACTTAGCCCAACATCCTGCATTTACTATTAACTATATCCTGCTTCTTTGATCAAGCAGAGAAACTGGAGTCAACCAGTTGCAAGCACAGGTGCAGTAGCCCCAAAAATGTCCTTATGGTGACCCCTGCCTTATTAGCATAGTAAAAGACACATCCAGAGGTAAAGACTTTCCTCCATTTGTGAACATACAATGTGTGAAATATTATGTAGACAATATAGAATTATATAATCCTAGGGACATACTCATTACTTAGTAGTCAACAGACAACTATAGATGCAAATAACACTAGCTTTGTTAAAATACCTGGTCCCAAGCTACACAAAAAAATATAAGTCAAGGACAGAAAAACTTAAGGGTTCTGATTTCTGGATGAGGGTTGGACCCATGCCTCTGCAGATGCAAATAAACTCTTTGAATCGCCTACTTAAGTTGTGGTTCTTCTAACTTAAAGCAGTCTGTTCTAGTTGGCTAGTTGCCAGAATGCAATATACCAGAAACAGAAAGGCTTTTTTAAAAAAGGGAATTTAATAAGTTACGAGTTTATAGTTCTAAGGCCATGAAAATGTCCCAATTAGAGCAAGGATATAGAAATGTCCAGGGCGGCTGCCGTGGCTCAGCAGGCAGAGCTCCGACCTGCCGTGCTGGAGGTCTGGAGTTCAATTCCTGGTGCCTCCTGGCCATATGCAAATTAAAAAAAAAAAAAAAGAAAAAAAGAAATTTCCATTCTAAGGCATCCAGGGAATGATACCTTAGTTCAAGAAGGCCAACGAAGTTCAGGGTTTCTCTCTCAATTGGGAAGGCACATAGTGAACATGGCGACATTTGCCAGCTTTATCTCCAGGCTTTTTGTTTCATGAAGTTCCCTGGGAGGTGTTTTCCATCTTCATCACCAAAGGTCTCTGGCAGTGTGGGCTCTCTGCTTCATCTGTGACTCTACTATGTCATTCTCCTGTTGTGCTGAAGCTTTCTCCAAAATACTTCCCTTTTAAAGGATTCCAGTAAACTAATCAAGACCCACGTGGAATGGGTGGAGTTACGTCTCCATCTAATCAAGTTTAATACCCACAATTGATTGAGTCACATTTCTGTGGAGATAACCCAATCAAGTTTCCAACCTATAGTATTGAATAAGGATTAGAAGAAATGGTCGCTCCCACAAAATTGATTAGGATTAAAACATGGCTTTTCTAGGGTACATAAATCTTTTCAAACCAGCACACAGTTTTCCTAAGAAGTTGGTAATTTCCTAACTTAACAATTGGTGCCTCCACCAGGACTATTCAAAAGTCACTAAATTATCACACTAATTAATTATTAATAATTGATATAATTAATGCTAATTATATATAATATACTAATTATTAAATTAGTCAAAGGACACTAAATTCTCATCCTTCCTGGTGACTAGTTGGCATCACCTAAGGACTTGTTGGGGTCACTTCTCCTGTGCCCAGACCTCTGTTCTCAGTGGCTACCTAAATTCTCTTTTGTTGAGGATGGTGTTCTGCCTGGGAATGGGAATCAGTGAGTACCACTGAAGACCAGCAACCACAAATGTCTGGTAGATTCCCTTAGAACCATCTCCTTCCCCTGGCAGTGAGTTTGTTCCATTTTGTTTTCATATCATCTGGTCTATGATTCTTATTTTAAATCCCTTTTTGGATTTAGTGGAAGTCTGCTTTAGGTTCTGTTGTGGGAGCTGCTGGAGGTCCTCCCTCCATCAGATTTCAAGAGGCTGGTAGGTTTATGTCCCACACCCTCACTGTGAAGACGTCTGTGAACTAAAATTTCTTCCTGAATCTGGTTTCTGGTCTTAGGTAGTGCTGCTCTGGTTTTCTTTCCTCTCCCTTAGTTTGTCTAAATCACCACATGTTCTTGAAACATCTCCCTTAGGATGCATCTTTAAAGATTAGACAAAGATTACAGGACATCCTGTGGGCCCCACTCTAGGGCAAAAGCAGATGATCCTTTTGTGTAACTTTGTATGACCCCATTATCCCCCGGAGAACAGAGAAATTTGGCAGAATGCAACCCTGAGACCTGAGACATGTTAGAGTTGGATTCATTTTTGCAGACAAATGAGTAAGTGGAGGGAAATTCCCTAGGTTCAGAATTTTTGTGAATTAAGCCAGAATAAGGATATTCAGAGGTGGTATGAAATTAATGGTCTGTGTTGAGCCAAGCAATGGAAGAAGCAGCAAAAACAAGCGGATTGGCAAACTACTTTCATAGTGGCTGCACTAGCAGCCTATCTGGGAAAAGAACCATGGGTTTTTGAGGGTCCATGTATTATCTAGGCTCCCTAAACCATGGCAGAGATAAATAGGAAGAACCCAAACTTCAGCTCCCTTGGGCCCCAACAATGTGCTTAGTACATGAAGGAAGGACACTGGAAGAATGAATGCCCAAATAAATCAGAAAAAGCATTCCTCCTGGGAGCTCTGAAAGCTAACCAGAGCAACTCAGACTTATGGGACTGGGAAAAGGGGACAATAAGCTCCCACCCTGTCTCCTAGTAACTCATCAAGAACCCTGGGTTCAAATGAAGGTAGATAACCAGACTATTGATTTGTTAAAAGATACAGGAGCAACCTATTCAGTCCTCAACTCTACTGTGGAACCCCTCACAAAGGAAGGGATAACTGTCAAGAAAGTGGCTGGAAAAAACCTATGCCCAAAGTTTACTGGCCCCCTCTATTGTAAAATTGGAAGTCATAAAGTTTCTCACCAAGGCTTGTCTATGCCTGAGTGCCCTACTCCTTCACTGGGAAGAGATCTATCAGTCAAATTGCAAGTGGAAGTTACTTTCAAAAGGGAAGTACTGAAAATTAAAGCCAGAAAATGAGGCTCAGTAGTTACAAGCTGCTTTAACTCAGGCTCCAGAACAAGTGTAAGCTGAGTTCTGGTCCCTGGAAAGCCAGGTTGACCCCAGAGTTTGGGCTACTGGGGCCCCTGGAAAAGTGATAAATGCCTTGTCAGTAAAGTTGAACAGTTACCTGGATTAAGCAGTACTTCTTACCACTAAAGACATGGCTGGGGCTTCAACCCATCATTGTGAACTTAAAAGCTGTTACTGGACAAAGGTTGTGGATTCTTTTGCCTGTGCCGCTCAATAACCAATTCCTGAGACACCAGGGTTCAAAGAGAGAAAGGGCTTATTACTAGGCACGTAATAGGAGAGCAGATGGCCTAGCAGCCCGAAATCTGTCTCCTTAAACTACAGTCATTCTGATAGTTTTATTAGAGAAAAAGATGGGCAGGGTTTATGATAATGAGCACAGTGGCCCCAGAGGATGTAGAGGTGATCTAATTATTGAGCATGAGCAGACTGATTACATATTTAGTCCCAGAATGTAAGTAAGAAAATGGCAGAATGAGGTCTAAGTGACTTGTAGGTTAAAGTTTAAGCTACTACACATGTCAGGTGGGCCCACTATGGTTAGATCCAGTCTCAGTTATCAAGATAACTTTGGATTTGGGATGGGTTAGTTCTGGGCTGACCCAAGACCCTTCATTAATAAACATTATGGGGTATCTTTAGTGATTATAAGACTTTAAAATTGAAAAATTGGATAACTGGGTACAAATGAAGTTTAGTCACAAGGTTTTTACAATCACAGGGGCAGAAGATAAAGGCTATACAATCATTATCAGAGGTCAAGGCAGCAGGATTACAATTTAAAGATTTCAGGAATCTTTAAACAGTAAAAAATTTCCGTCTACTCCAATATACCAGAAGACAAAAAGGAATATCTATATAATGATTCAGCAATCAAAATCATTGTTTAAATCCTGATTTCTCCGTTACAAAGCCATCAGGCTTACTATAACCTGCTAAATTCCATGGAACACTCCTGTTCTCCCAGGAGTCAAGAAACCTGGAACACAGGACTACAAGTTCGTTCAAAATTTAAGGGCAATCAACAAACTGTTAAAGATATGCATCCAGGTGTTCCCAACCCATGCACATTATTGTCCACTTTAAGCCCTGCTAATATCTGGTTCTCAGTACTAGATTTAAAAGATGGTTTGTTTTGCATCCTATTAAGCAGAGAAAGTTAGCCCCTCTTTGCTTTTGATGGTGAGGAAACATACCACAGGACAAAAGAATAACATACTCTGACAGTCCTTCCTCAGGGCTTTAAAAACTCCCCCACTCTTTAAAGACTTGCAAGAGCATTCTTGGCTAAAAGGACAATACTTGCAATATGTTGATGGCATCCTTTTTGCCAATCTCACCTGGAACATATGTGAAAAGGATATCATTAATATATTTAACTGTTTATCTTAGCTTGGATACAAAGTTTAAAAAAGAAAGCACAAATGGTAAGACAAAAAGCAATTTACTTGGATTTTATCAGAGTAAGAGAAGGGTTCCCTAACAGAAGATGGGGTTCAAGCAATTGTCCACATTGCACCACCCAAGAATAGTCGGCAACTATGGGGATTTTTAAGCATGGCTGGATTCTTCAGAATTTGGATTCCTAACTTTGGGCTTAGTGTACAACCCCTGCATCATGCTTTACAGGTCAGGATACAGATCCCCTCAATTGGACAGCAGAATGTGGAAACACTATACAAAATCTAAAAGAAGCACTGGTAAATGCACCTGCCCTGGGCAGTTTTTGATCTGTTTGTGTATGAAAGAAGTGTTGTAGCCCAAGGTTTTCCATATGGAAGCTGGGCCCCAACCCCTGATTGGTTGCTCACTTCTCCAAAAATTTAAAGAACACTGAAAAAGGTGCCCCCCAGTTTAAAAGCTGTGGGTGCAGACTATAGCAGGATGCAAAAAGCAGAAAATCTTACTCTTGGACAGCCCACGATAATTCATGTCCCTCACAGTCTTAATTCTAGTGTAAGGAAAAGCTGGACTTTGGCTCACTCAAGGGATGCTAGGCTGGTATCAAGCCCTCTTATTTGATAATCCAGAAGTAAAGCTTGGAGTTTCACCCCCTTTAAGTCCTGCCACAATGCTACCAGACCAGGTGCTCTAAATCCTACTCATGATTGCCTGAAAGTCTTGTCTGAGAATTCCTCAGCTAAAGAGGACTTAGTAGGGCGGCTGCTGTGGCTCAGCAGGCAGAGCTCTGACCTGCCGTGCTGGAGGTCTGGAGTTCGATCCCTGGTGCCTCCTGCCCATATGCAAATTAAAAAAAAAAAAAGAGGACTTAGTGGATATACCATAATCAGTCCCCAAATTAGAACTCTTCACTGATGGTAGTAACTTTATAGAGAAAGGGGCAGAAGGCTAACTACATTCTTGTAACAGCAGGAAAATTCATTGACGCTTGCACCCTTCCACTGGACACCTCAACCCAAAAGGCAGAGCTACAGGCTCTAATTCAGGCCCTGGAAAAAACTAAAGGGAAACAGATTAATATCTAAATAGACTCTAAATATGCCTTCCTTATGCTCCACACACATGTAGCATTCTGGAAAGAACATGGGCTGCTTACTGCAAGTAGCAAAACTCTAAAACAGCAAGAAGAAATTGCACACTTACTCGAAGTTGTTATGCTGCCTGTCCAAGTTGCAGTCATCCACTGCCAAGGACATCAGAAAGAAGATTCGTACATTGCCTCAATGAATTGAGTGGCTGGCTTAGCCATCGAGACAGCTGCAAGAACTACATATCACATGCCCCAGATGTGTCCTCTTGTGGCACAGCAACTCCAAGGTTTATTCAAACCTGATTAGTTGACTTGAGGTGGGGCAAGATGGTGACATAGTGAGGTGTGGAATTTAGAGCGTCCTATAGAGCAGCTACTAAATAGCCAGGAATGGTACAGAATAATATCAGTGACTAGAAACACAGCATACACCAGCCTGGACCAGGTGGACTGGCTGAGACCCCTCACAGAATTTAAGTCCCCCAAGCCCCAGAGGCCATAACCCCTCCTCCACAGGCATGGCAGGCTGGTTCCTGAGGGCAAAGGAAACAGCCTTTACTAGTAGCAAGGGCTTAGCTCAACCAAGCTCTAACTGCAGAATTAATTAACAAATTCTGACTACTGAAAACAGGCCTACAACACAGATAAACCTGTAATAAGTTAGGACTATTTGTCCCAGGAGAGAGGGGGTGGGACCAATAGAAAAAAAAGAGGCATTTTGAGATGGACAGCACAAAATGCTAGAAAAGGCCTGGACCTGAAGAAGAGGCCACACATAGAACATGGAAATACAGAAAACCACATAACAATTCAAGCTCTTAATTGACAAACCTGAGGAGCAGGGGTCTGGATCTGAAAAGGCTTTTTTTTTTTGCATTTTGTTTTTTACTTCTTAACAGCTTATTAGGTAGAACTGGAAGCATTCTCAGGTTCCAGCACTGCCCCAGGCAAGGACAGAACTAAAACTTGTCCAGAACTAAGACAGAACTAAGTATTCCAGGAGTAAAAAACTTAGGAATGAATTTAACCAAGAATACAAAAGACCTATATGCAGAAAATTACAAGAAATTTCTAAAAGAAATCATGGAAAACCTAAATAAAGGGAAGAACATACCATATTCATGGATTGGAAGACTAAATACAGTTCAGATGCCAGTTCCTCCAAAATTGATTTATAGACTCAATGCAATACCAATTAAATTACCAACAACTTTGCAGAAATAGAAAAACCAATAACCAAATTTATTTGAAAGGGCAGGGTGCCCTAAATAGCTAACATATTTTGAGAAAGAGCAATGAAGTGGGAGGTCTCATACTACCTAACTTTAAAGCATATTATGAAGCTACAGTGGTCAAAACAGCATGGTACTGACATAAAGAGAGACATACTGACCAATACCACCAAATTGAGTGTTCAGAAATAGACCCTCTCATCTATAGACAATTGATCTTTTATAAGGCAGTCTAGCCATCCACCTGGGACAGAGCAGCCTCATCAATAAATTGTTCTTGGAGAACTGGATATCCATATGCAAAAGAATGAAAGGGGATACATATCACACACCGTACACAAAAATTAACTCAAAATGGATCAAAGACCTAAACATTAGAGCTAAGACCATAAAACGTTTAGAAGAAAAGGTAGGAAATATCTTATAAATCTTGTAATAGGAGGTAGCTTTCTAGACTTTACACTCAGTGTGTGAGCACTGAGAAAAGAAAAAGTTAAATGTGATGTCTTCAAAATTAAACACTGGGTGAGCCACAGTGGCTCAGCAGAGGTGGAATTCTTGCCTGCCATGCTGGAGACCAGATTCAATTCCTGGTGCCTGCCCATGCAAAAAAAAAAATAAAGAAAGAAACACTTTTGTGCATCAAAGTACTTTGTAAGGAAAGTAATAAGGCAGCCTACGCAATGGGGGACAATATTTGGAAAACATATATCAGATAAGGGTTTAGTATCTAGAATGTATAAAGAGAAAATTACACTCAACAACAAAAAGACAAACAACCCAATTTTAAAAATGGGCAAAAGAAATGAAAAGATACTTCTCAAAAGCAGAAATGCAAATGGCTAAAAAGCACATAAAAACATGCTCAACTTCACTGGTTATTAGGGAAATGCAAATCAAAAACACACTGAGATATCACCTGACACTACTAGAATGGCCATTACCAATAAAAACAGAAAATGACAAATGCTGGAGAGGATGTGGAGAAAGAGGCATACTTAGCTACTGTTGGTGAAAATGTAAAATTGTTCAATTGCTCTTGAAGGCAGTTTAGTGGTTCCTCAGGAAGCTAAGACTTACCATACGATCCAGCAATCCCATTGCTAGGTATGCATTCAGAGGAACTGACGTCAAGGACACAAACATACATTTACACACTGATGTTTATAGCAGCATTATTTATGATTGCCAAGAGACACAAACAGCCCGAATGTCCATCAATGGACAAGTGGGTAAACAAGATGTAATATATACATACAATGGGATATTATGCAGCTATAAGACAGAATAAATCATGAAGCATGTAACAACATGTATAAACCTTAAGAACACTATACTGAGTGAAATTAGTGAGAAACAAAAGGACAAATACTGTATGACTAATATGAACTTACATTAATGAATGAACTTTGAGAGTTGAAATTAAGACCACAGGTTATCAGGAGATAGAAATAGGATAGGGATTGGGCATTGGTGCTGAAGGAAAAAAAATTGTGCAATTGGACTGATTATAAAAACTCATAAAAGGATAGCACAATGCTATCTGATTGTACCACAATAATATAAGTACACTGAATGAAGCCAAATGTAAGTATGATTGAGGGAGAAGGCCTGGGGGTACATATGAAACCAGATGGAAAAGTAGGATAAAGGAATGCCTTGAGTGGACAATGATGGTGATTAAATGCATAAATATAAGAACGTTTTTGCATGAGGGAGAACAAATGAAGGTTGATATTGCAAAGTGTTGGAAATGGGTGGTATACAGGAAAAAGTAAAATCAATGCAAGCTAGGGTCTATAGTCAACAGTAATACTGTAATAAGCTCCCACTCACTGCAACAGAGGTATTATGTCAAAACTAAATGTCAGCAGGTGGGGGGAATGGGGAAGGGGTATTGATTCCTTGTGGAAGAAAAGGAAATATCTTCATATAGATTATGGTGATGAAGGTATGTCTATTTACTTACATTGGATTTTATTATGTGTAAATACACCTGTTTAAAAATGAACGGAGAGAAACATATGCTAGAGAAAATGTAGAGCAAGAGATGTACCTATTCACTGTCCACAGGGAAATTGAGAGGTGCCCTTGGAGGGCAGTGTGGTGGTTCCACAGGAGGCTAGTGTTGGGGCTACCATATGATCCTGAAATCTCATTGCTCAGTAAATACTCGGAGGAACTGGGGATGCAAATGGACATTTGCACATGGGTGTTTATGGCAGCAGTGTTCATGACTCACAATTGATGGAGGTGGCCTAAGGGTACATTGACTCAGGGAAGGAAGGAGGAACTGAAGTGCATATATGGTGGATTACTAATAGCTACAAGAAGGAATGAAGTTGTGAGGCATGCAACTAGGTGAATGAAACTTAAGGACTGTATGTCGAAAAAAATGTCAAAAACAAAAAGATTAATATTATCATGCCTCACTCATTTGGACTAATTATAATATAAAAACTTGGTGAACTGAACTCTAGTGCATTGGTTATCAGGTTGGGGTCTATTGTAAAGGGCCCTAGATTGTAAGCTCTTACAGCAATCACATATATTCAGGAGTTGTAACTGTTATTTCTAAATTCTGAGATACTAAGCTGGTTGTACATAACCTGGTTGTTACCAGAGACTTTGGGGATTTATGTGACACATGAGACCCAGAGTTAGAGCTCTGAAGCTATGAAAGTCAGTACTACCACATACAGGAATTGTTTAAAAGGTTGAAAAAGGGATCAGATTTTGACCAGAGATAGGAATGAATCTGATCTGGATAGGACTAAGGTAAATCAGAATACAGGGTAAAGGATGATATTGTCCATATTTTAAAACTTCAATGTATATGTGAGATCAAAGGAAGAGATGTTTATTCGGTGCAAAATTTACATTTTAGGTAGCTTGTTACCTAATTTAACTTCTATGTCCAATTTACTTGAACCCCATAAGTACATGGACTCTTGAATAGGGCATAAGATCTTGTTGGTTTGTCCAGGTTAGTGTTATCCCTGATATATCCTAGAGTAATTTGGGCAATGAATAAAAAATGTTTGCAAAGTCCCCTTGGGGGATGGGCAAAAGGAGGAAATATTCAATGTTCCTAGTCGGAAAACTCCTGATATCCTTTCCAGCAATGGGGACAACCAAATCAATAGGCTGAGCCCTCAATCTTGAGGTTTGCCCCTATGAAACTTATTCCTTCAAAGGATAAGCTAAACCTACTTATAATTATGCCCAAGAATCACCTTCAGAGAACCACTTTTGTTGCTCAAATGTGCTCTCTCTCTCTTTAAGTCAGTGAATTCACTGCCCTTCCCACTATGTGGGACATGATACTCAGGGGTTTAAATCTCCCTGGCAACTTGGGTCAGAACTCCTGGAATGAGCCAAGACCCAGCATCATGGAATTGAGAAAGCCTTCTTGACCAAAAAAGATAAAAGAGAAATGAGGCAAAGTAAATTTTCAGTGGCTGAGAGATTGCTTATGCATTATATAAATATCCCTTTTTTGTTTATAACATATTAGTGTGGTTGGAGGAAGTATCTAAAACTGTTGAGCTGTGTTCCAATAGCCTTGATTCTTGGAGATGATTGTATAATGATACAGCTTTTACAATGTGACTGTGATTGTGAAACCTTGTGTCTGATGCTCTTTTTTTCCAAGGTATTGACAGATGAGTAAAAATATGGATAAAAAATAAATGAATTATATGGGAGATAAGGGGTAAAGTAAATTGGATGGATTGAAGTACTAGTGGATACTAGTGGTTGATGAGTGGGAGGGGTAAGGGGTATGTGATGGATGAGTTTGGTGTTTTTTTTGCTTTTTTATTTCTTTTTCAGGAGTGGTGCAAATATTCTAAAAATGATCATACATTTTTAGATCTATACACAACTATGTGATGATATTTTGAGCCACT
The DNA here is from genome assembly GCA_004026745.1 of Myrmecophaga tridactyla. Classification (NCBI taxonomy): domain Eukaryota; kingdom Metazoa; phylum Chordata; class Mammalia; order Pilosa; family Myrmecophagidae; genus Myrmecophaga; species Myrmecophaga tridactyla. Next base: position 39,866 of record PVIY010006542.1, on the reverse strand, counting down.
GATTGCACACCATGTATGGACTGTATGTGTGTGAAGTTTCATCAATAAAAATATACATACACACACATATATATATGAAGAAACCATCCCAAGATTTCAGCTACCTTCTTAAGTCTAGTCAGACAATGGTCCTGTATTTATCTCTAAAATAGTGTAGCAACTTTGCTGCCCTCTTGGAATCAAGTGGAAATTTCATGCTGCATGGAGATCCCAGTCTTCAGGAAAAGTAGAACATATGATCCATACTATAAAGGCAACCATCAGCAAAATTTGCCAAGAAACCCACATATCACGGGACTCAAGCTTTGTTTGTGGTGCTTTTCCCAATTAGAGCGAGCCCATGCAACAGCCTGGGCTTAAGCCCTTTTGAATTAATATATGGAAGGCCCTTCCTAAGTAGACCCAAAGAGCCATACCCTGTGCCCTCATCTATAGAAGGACCCCTCCATAAGTATGCGCTAAAGCTTAATGAAACACTCAAAGTACTCCATCAGTTTAACAATCTGAGGCTTGCCTTTCCAGCTGATATTTCTCTGCATATATTCAAGGCAGGAGACCTGGTTCTGTTAAAATCCTGGAAGCAAGACCTGCCAGAGGACCAGATTAAACCTAAGTGGCAAGACCTCTATTATATTTTATTAAGTACTCATTCTTCTCTCAAGTTACAGGGTGTCAAGCCATGGGTCCACTGCACTCAAGGAAAATTCTGGATTGCACTAGACCTCAGAACCCCTGAACACTCACCCACAAAAAGAAAAAAACTCAGAATATACTGCTGAACCCTTAGAAGTTCTGAAATGACTGTTCAAAAGAAAGCTTTTATCTAGTAAGCCAATCCAATAACCCAGATTTCTTGTTGTTGTTGTTTACTCACTGTTCTTCTTTACCCCACAGGCTCTCTCCAAAATTCAGGAGAAATTCCTTGCTCTTCTTTAAACCCCACCTGCCCCCAAAGTACTCAGATGACATGGGACATCACAAAGTGTGGGCTGTGTTTACCCCTGCAGAACACCTATACAGCAGTCCTTGCTCCTACCAAAGCCTGGAATGCTGGGGTCAGCTTGTGACTCCATGGAACCTTTGGCACTTGGCTGGAGTAGGTCAAGAATCAGTTAACAACTTAAAGCGAAAAGCCAAGGACTACATATCGTTTGGTGAATCTGTAACAACCACTACCTTCTGGATACCCAACTCCCTTAAGTGGCTTTTGCCCTTCATTGGGCCCCTCAACCTCATCATCCTGCTCTGTGTTACTGCCCCACCCTTATTAATATTTCTTCAAAAATTTATTCACTCAAAGTTTTCAGCCCTGGCCAAACAGACCTTCATTCTCCAGCCTGCTTCCCCTTCCCAGTTTCTGTGTCCTGAATCAGAAGAAGCTAAGAATCCTCAAGACTACTGCCCCTCTGCAAACCTAATTTGACAGGCTTGTCATGTGTCCTGAAGAAAAGGAGGAGTTGTTGGAGTGGTTGTGAAGGATGGCAGTGGAATTAGTAGGGTACAAAGAAACCATCACAATTTCATAGGGTAGGTTGGTAGCTGACTAGAACTGTGGTAGAAATGGAACCAAGAACCAAGTATTTAAAACTAACTAGATGTACATAAGTAATACAAATTTAGAACCTATACTTACACCAACGTCCTGCTGTTAACTACATCCTGCTTCTCTGGTCAAGCAGAGACACTGGAGTCAACCAGTTACAAACGCAGGTACAGTAGCTCCAAAGATGTCCTTAAAGTGACCCCTGCCTTATTAGCATAGTAAAAGACACATCCAGAGGTGGAGACTTTCCTCCATTTGTGAACATGCAATGTATGAAATGGAATGTAGACTATATGGGGTTATATAATCCTAGGGACATGCTCATTACTTAGTGATATATTGCAACAGATATTTATAGATACAAATAATGATAGCTTTGTTAAAATACCTGGCCCCAAGCTACACAAGAATATATAAGCCAAGGATAGGAAACTTTAGGCATTCTGATTCCAGGACAAGGGTTAAACCCATGCCTCTGCAGATGCAAATTAAATTATTTGAATCACCTACTTACATTGTGGTTCTCCTAACTTAAAGCAGTTGCCATTGGTTTTCCTAAGAAATTGGTGGTTTCCCAACCTAACAATGTCAGAAATCAAAATTATCTGTGTTGGGATTTAATCCTACTTTTCAGACATATTGTGTCAGTGGGGGTGGGGGTCATTGGTGTTGGGGATTGTGATAAATTGTTATCCTTTAGTGGGCTAAGTTTTTATTAGGTGAGTTCTATGATAGAGGGGGTGGCTCTATCTTCAGATAGATCTCAGGTACACAGTATCAAGATATGAAAAAATATAGAGTCCCCAGTAGTTCCCAACTTCTAATTATATTCTTTTGTTAAACACTGCTCACCTTAATAAGGTTTTAGGTGAGTAGAATCAATGAATCCTTCGAGTTTCCTTGGCATATAGTCTTTGAATTGGAACTTTGGCAAAACTACCCCTGGAAACTTTTGGACTTCCTCATGATTAGAATTACAACTCTTTATAAGCTGTGCAGTAATCATATGTGACCATTAGCACATAAGCAGTGCAGCATTCCCAGATCAGCTGTTCAGGAAGGGTATCTAATTATGCTCCTATTGATTTGATATTATTTAATCATGCTTTTCATGTATTCATTATAGTTCATTATCCCTTTGATACGGAAAAATAGTGCTGATCACATATTAGTGAGTTTGGTCTTCTCAAAAGAAACAGTTCATATAAATTGAAGGTATTGTTATGAACATCACATGTACAATATAAATGCATAGATTTAGGAGGCAAAGTCCTGGAAAATCTCTGCGTTCAGCTCATATTGAGTTACAATCAATAATTACATGCAAATAAGTATTCCATTCAATATAACCAACCAGCATAATCTTTTCAATGCAAATCAGCAAGTACCATAGAATTAAAAACCTTCGGGGTAGCTAGTGGCCAGAACAGTTCTTGTATGCTTGATGTCTCAAGAAAGTACATTTAACCTGTTGTACCAGCAATTGCTATTTTGTATAAACTGTCAAAAATAATAATAATAATAATTCATCCAATCCTACCACACTTAATTTCACTTAATTTTAATCACAGTATACTTGCATGGACAGGTTTCTTTTCAACACTGATTTATTCTCTAAATGGAGAGGCATGGTTGTTATTTAAGATCTAATGTTCCCTGCTGGTCACATTTGGGAAGCTTTCCAACAGCAGGGCATGATTGTTATTTAAGATCTAACGTGTCTCACAGGTCACATTTGGGAACTGTTTTTGGCTCTACTGATGCTCTTGCCTGCCTGGAAAATAATGTACCCGTGCCAGAAATATTCCATAAATTCCTTGATGTCTCTGTGTTTCCTTCAAAAATTAAGCTAAACCTTTGTTTTCTTCCTGTTTTAATTAAAATGCTGAACTAAGGGGGCAATATTTGTGTATGTATGCATGAGTATATATATGCATTTCTTTTTGGTTCAACAAATCTTTTTTGCCTATTTATTTTGGGCACACTTGAAAAATTAATAGACTCCCAAATTGCAAAATCAAGCACAGATTAAAGTGGTGTTTGAGTTCTAGGCTCACCTCAGGAATGAGAAAATGATAAATTCAATCTCAAGAGGGATAGTTTTAACATTCCAAATTCTTGAAGTGGATGACATTTATCTGGACATTTTTGTAGCAGTATTTACCCTTCTACTTTATCTGTTCTATCAGTCTTCCCTATGAAACCAAGAGGTCAGGAATTAATTACCTCTTGCTAAAGCTCTCAAATCATGTTCTAGGCTCAAGTATAGCATTAAAATAAAAACATGGGAGGAAAAATCAACTCTGCTATTTGATTTTTTTCAACCAAGGTATAATTTTGTACAAAATTCACAGACCATTAAGTGTTTGACTTGATGAACTTTGACAATTCTATATACCCATAATAAATACCACCCAGTAAAAGATTTAGACAATTTTCATAACTCAAAAAGAACTTTGTGCCCCTTTCTAGTCAACTCCTACCCACCTCCCTCCTAAAAAACAACAGCTTTATGATTTTACTACACGCATTTGTGATGCTTTATTTTTGTTCAGGGCATTCCAAATGGAATTGGATAGGATGCATTATTTTATATCTGACTTTTTCCATGCAATATAAATGTGTTGAGATTAATCCATGCTGCTGTCACATATTGGTAGTTCATTCCCTTTTATTATTATTTTATGAATACACCAAAATATAAGCTTATCCAATCTCCTCTCAGTGGCTTTCTGTTTTTTTTTTTTTGTAATATTTTGAATAAGGTTATGGTGACATTCATGTAGTCACAAATTGCATTTCCCTCAGTAAAATATCTAAATGTGAATTGCTGAATCATAAGAAATGTTTAAATGTATAAGGAATCATCAAAATGTTTTCCAAAGTTATATTAATATTTTATACTCCCACCAGCAATGCATAGGTATTCCAGTTATTCCAAATTCTTACCAATATTTGTTAGTGTCAGGTCTCTTTTATTTTAACCATTCCAGGGTTTGTGAAATGGCATTTCACTGTACTTTTAGTTTAATTTCCCTGATGACTAACAGTACTGAACACCCTTTAATATGTGATTGGCAATTTTCTTTTATTAATGTGATAAATGTTAAAAGACCATTATCCTTGTGTGTCTTCATTGGAACAGTTAACAGAATAGGGAAGTGAAACAGACGCTTTTGTATGCCGTCCTAAAGGCATGCTCTGCCAGATGTACTCTGAGACTGAGACAGCAGAAGAGAACTAAAATTCTCATAAGGAATGGGTTCTAGTATAAATAGGAAGGTACTTTGTGGTAAGGGAAAGATAGTAGGTAAATTTAGTGGATATTAGAAACTTTAAAGTTAGTCTGAGTTCCTTTTTAGTTAAAATTTTAACTTCCATAGCTTTCTTTGATGTAGTTTATTGACTATTAGGATGGAATTAAGAATAGACTATATTATTAACAAATTTCATTCTAGTTTTGTTAGCATTTCTAAAATACTAATAGCTAAACTTGTTTTCCTGTATGATATTAAAGCTTTACTGATAAATCATGTCCCCTGAAACCTGATCATTATATCCAGTAAACATTTATTTTCCTCACATGTAAATAACAATAAAATTGTTTTGTAAAGCCCTGAAGTAATATTTAAATGGCATACATAATTTACCCACTCTATAGTTTAATAAGTAATTTTTCATTGTAAAAGACTAGTTTTATTGGACATATTTCATCTTATTTGTGTTCATTCTTTCCGTTTGTGTAATACCAGCTATCTTTATTCTATATATTGTCTTTTGTTTGGGAAAATAGCACTTTTATTCCTTTTTAACTGTGTACCTAATATGCATCAAATAAATTAAAATACCTGCATAATGATATTCTAATGACATCTATTTCAACAAATGGATTATGGAATGAGTATTTCATGGTGAATGTTTCTGAACCTCGAAATACATTGTAGTAAGATTTGACTTGAAAAATATATATGATAAAGTCTTTTTAACCCTTCAGAAAATTAAACTAATAGGAAAAAATGCCCCCAACATACTGAAATATCCAATAAAATATACTTATATATCTAAATCTGTATCTCTAGCTACTTATACATACACAGACATATATTAAGATAATTGATATATTGACAAGTAGATACTATATATTAATATATTTAAAATACACATAAATGTACCCACATGAGAGGTAGTGTTATATAAATTTTATTTAGAATCCCAATGCAGAAAATCTTGAAAGTTGACTTTCTTTTTAAAGCTATTTATGAGTAATGTCTTAGAAGATAGTGGAAGTTAGAAACTCCTTCGCTGAAATGGCTACTTTACTTGCAATAATCATGAGAGTCAGCCTTTTCAGAACCCTGGAACATAATTAAATGCTTGCAGCATCTAAAGGAGGACTCCATGAAAAAAAGATAAGTTTGGGTGAATTGAGCACTTTTCATGGAAATTATCTTCTCCTAAACCCATCTGCTTGAAAGGCAGACCTGGAGACAGTGACTAGCGATCCTATTACAGCTGGCTGGTGCCAGGTAGAGCAATAAGATCCTGTCCCCAAGGTTTGAGGTTGTGCATTTTGATTTGCCTAAAGGTTCACTGAGGGATCAGCACATGGGCTGGCCATTGATTCAGCTCCCTACAGCTGGAGCAGTTTCCTCAACAGCAACTGAGAGAAATTAAAGAGATGAAACTTTTTTTTCTATTTTCTTTTTGGATTTAGGCAATCCTAAATTTGGTCACTGGTGAATGGCAGTAGAGATAACAGATAGAGACTCCAATGATCACATATATCAAGGAATATAGTCCTTGCAAAAACAGTTTGGAAAAGCCACTAAACCAACAGATGACTACAACCTTTAACAAGCAATATTAGCAATCTCTGGGAAGAGGGAGAATCTGATTTGCAGAGTTATAACAGTACAATATCCAAAATAGTAATTTCCCAACAAAAATTTTCAAAGCATATTTCAAAGAAACAGGAAAGTATGAACCATTCTCAAGTAAAAAGAAATTAACAAAAAAATCCCTGAGTCCAGACATTGCACATAATAGACAAAATCTTTAAATTAACTCTCTTAAATATGCTCAAGAAACTGAAGCAAACCAGAAACAAAGAAATAAAGGAAACTAAGAGAAAAATGTATGAGTGGGTAGATAATATAAATAAAGATATAAAAATTATAGAAATAAACCAAATAGAAATTCTAGAGTTGAAAAGTAAAATAGCTATTTGGGGCCCTTTTACACTCATACGATTTTGAGGATAAGCTTTTCCCTTTCTGGAAACAGGCTGTTGGAATTTTGATGTGAATTTGTTGAATGTTTAGATCATTTTGGGTAGTATTGACATCTTAAAAATAAGTTTTTCAATGAACATGAGATGCCTTGCCATTTAATTAGATCTTTTGTGGTTTTCAGCATACAAATCTTTAAATTTCTTGGTTAAATTTATTCCTGGATGTTTCATCTTTTAGATGCTATTGTAATGGAATTTTTTTCTTAATTTACATTTCAGATTATTCACTGTAGTGTGTAGAAACACAACAGATTTTTGCATGTTAATCTTGTATTCTGAAACTGCTGAATTCATTTATTGGTTCTAGTTCTTTCCATATGTATTCTTCAGGATTTTCTATATGTATGATCACATCAACAGAGAAAAGATAGTTTTGCTTCTTCCTTTTCAACTTGGATGAATTCTACTGTTTTATCTTGTCTAATTACTCTGGTTAAAACTTTCAGCATTGCTCCATTGAATTTACTCTTTCTAGACTTATCAATAGCTCAATATTTTCAATATCTAACAGTAATTATACCACTCAATATCTGTCCCCTTTGATACTGCAGACTCTGAATATGATTCACCCCCTTCCTTGAAGTTTTTTTTTGTCATTGTTAGTTTGTTTTTTGATAATTGTTGAAAACAATTTAAAAATTGCTAAGTGATTTTTCCAAACTATTTTTGCAGACTGTCATCTTTCTTGTATCGATTGATCACTGATGTCTCAGTTCCCTTACTTGCATTCAACTGGTGTTTTCACAGAAATTGTCAGAAACTTTAATATGTGAAATTAAAAAAAAGCAAAACAAAAATCTAAAACTAGAAAAACATCTCCCTGTCCTTGCAGCTTGACTCTGTTCTGGGGCTCTCTTTCAACAGTTAGCTTAGCCTGCCCTGTTTCTATAAATAAAACTGAGATGTATGCTTAGAGTCTTCTCAAGTCTTTTCTGAATACATATCTTGCCCTGCACATGCTCATGGCTTCAAAAAATTCCCCAGTACACATGAAGGCCCCTGGATGTCTTAATTTCTCCAGGAAACCCATTCCCTACTTTTCCTCCCAGAACCCAGGTGCTATATTGTTATTTCTCAACCATACTCTTTTGCCCCAGGTAGCTGTGGTTTGATTATTCCCTCACTATTTTGTGGGAATGCCTGCTTCTTTTCTACCCATAATGAGTTCTGGTTTAGCTAAAACAGAAAGGAGAACCTTGGGTTAATCCTTCAGGTAGCTACTGCATGGGTTGGAATAGACATATAAACTCATTAACTTGCTAAATAAGCTGTGCCCTGTTCCCTCCATAATCAAGGACCAAGGACTGTTTTCTAGAAAAGGGTTAGCAGGTGAGCCCAGGGCAAGTATAGTTGCCATGTAGACTTCTTTTCATTTTTACTTTGCCCTTTTCTTGTTTCAGCATTTGTTTGTTGCTTTAAAATTGTAATGTTTTACCAAGTTCTGAGAAAAGTTGTTTCTGATAGTTTCTGTTTGTTTTTTGACAATGGGGTGGTTAAAAGTGTGTGTGGGCATTTGGAGCTTCCTACTCTTCCATGTTGCTCTCACCTCCCTCTTCCTTGGAATGCTTTTAATGTTCATAGGATCTGTAGTGATGCCTCCTCTTTGATTTCTGATAAAACTAATCTGTTTGCTTTCTTTGAGCTGATCAGTTATGCTAAATGTTTACTAAATTTCTGTGTTTTAAAGAAATAACTTTGATTTCATTGATTTTCTCTATTTTTGTTGATCTTCTATTTCATTGATATTCATTTATTATTTCATTTTGTAAAATTAACTAAGGGTTTGTTCTAGTTTACTAGCTGCCAGAATGCAACACACCAGAAATGGATTGGCTTTAAATAAAAGGGAATTTATTTTGTTAGTTCCTCAGAGGAAAGGCAGCTAACTTTCATCTGAGGTTCTTTTTTATGTGGGAAAGCTCAGAGTAATCTCTGCTGGCCTTCTCTCCAGGCCTCTGGGTTCCAACAACTTTCCCCAGGGTGATTCCTTTCTGCATCTCCAAAGGCCTGGAGCTGCGAGTGCTGAGATGAGGTATGCCGAGCTGCTTAGGCTGTGCTACTTTTCGCTCTCTCATTTAAGCACCAGCCAATTAAATCAAACATCATTCATTGCAGCAGGCACGCCTCCTAGCCTACTGCAGATGTAAATCAGCAACAGATGAGGTTCACGTACCATTGGCTCATGTCCACAGCAACAGAACTAGGTGCCTTCACCTGGCCAAGTTGACAAATGAATCTAACTACCACATGTCCACCCCTTGTCAACTTGGCAACTACACGCATCACCTTAAACAATATTAAGGTGCAAAAATTTCTCTCTGGCTGTGGACCTGTGAATCTCAAAACAAGTTGTCTGGTGCCAACATGCAAAGGAGGGACAGTCACAAGATCCAAAGGGAGAAACTGGAAGAAAAACCTGCAGGGCAAACACCATAGTATTTCAAAGTCTGAAAGTCACTTATCCTTCAGCTTTAGAAAGTGGCAATTCCACCCTTTCTGAGGGCCTATGCAGTGGCCCAGCTCTTTCCAAATCCACCTCGGGGAACATTGAGACCACCTTTTTCTCAGCTCCACTCTCTTCAGGCATCAGGGCCACCCCTGGGCTCTTTGCCATTTCCGGGACACACGCTCAACCCCTCCATGTGGTGGCAGCCCAGGCTCTCCCCAGTCCCCCAAGGAGCATGCTCTACCTTCTCCAAGGCCTGAGGCTGCACAACTCTTCCACTGCAACAAGGTGGGAGACTCATCCTCACCCTTCAGGGTAAACTCACCCTCTCCATGTATATGGGTGGGTCCACTCTCCTGGCTGAGGTTTCTTGGCTTCAGACCCAAGCTTCCATGGTTTTCACTCTGCAAACTCCAATTTTTCCCTTTTGTGTCCTCCTTTGTCAAGATTGGCAGTGGTTCTGTTTACACCAACAGTCTCTTCAAGCACTCCAGGACTTCTCCATCATTCTCTTCACAGTTCCTCCAAAATCTTCCCCTTAGCCATCCAAAAAATCATTCCAACATATCTGGTATTTGCAAACTGCAGCAGCACCCCACTCTCCTGTACCAAATCTGTTCTAATTTGCTAGCTGCCAGAATGCAACACACCAGAAACTGATTGGCTTTTTTAAAAAGGGGGGATTTATTTTGTTAGTTCTTAAGAGGAAAGACAGCTAACTTTCATCTGAGGTTCTTTCTTATGTGGGAAGGCTCAGGATAATCTCTGCTGGCCTTCTCTCCAGGCCTCTGGGTTCCAACAACTTTCCCTGGGGTGATTCCTTTCTGCATCTCCAAAGGCCTGGGCTGAGCTGCAAGTGCTGAGATGAAGTATGTCAAGCTGCTTAGGCTGTGCTATGCTGCACTCTCTCATTTAAGCACCAGCCAATTGAGTCAAACATCATTCATTGCAGCAGGCACGTCTCCTAGCCGAATGTAGATGTAAATCAGCAACAGATGAGCTTCCTGTACCATTGGCTCATGTCCACAGCAACAGAACTAGGTGCTTTCACCTGGCCAAGTTGACAACTGAATCTAACTACCACAGGGTTCAGTTGTCCTTTTTCTGGATTCTTAAGCTACAATCTTCTTTCATATAAGCATTAAAAAGTATTTATTTCCTAACATTACTTTGGATGCATCACAGAAATTCTATTTTGTGTTGTCATCATTATTCAATTCAAACATTAATCAATTTTCCTGCTTATTTTTTGGAAAATGGACATTTATAAATATCTTAATTTCCAGGTATTTAGTTATTTAAAAAATAATTTATTTATAATTTAATTGAATATGGGTTAGAGAATGCAGTCTGTATTGTATCATTTATTTGAAAATTATTGAATCTTGTATGTCATGTCTTGAACATTCTAGGTGTATTTATACAGTTTTACTAATCTTCAATTGTTCTATATAGTGCTTTTCAAACATCTGGTAAGCCAAATTGTTCAAAATTTCTATAATCTTCTAAAACTGCATAGCCAAAAATATTTGGATTTCTGCATTCCTCCCTCCATTCTGTCATTTTAAACTTATTTTGAAGTACTGTTATTAGAAACATTCACATTTCGAATTGTTACATTTTCTTTATGAATTTATCATTGTGATGATGAAGTGCCTCCCCCCCATCTTTGGTTATATTTAACTGGTATCTGTTTTGTGTAACATTAAATTAGCCATATCTGTGTATATAGCCATATCTTATGCTTGCTATATAGATGGTATATCTTTTCTACCTTTTTATTACCAAGTGCCTGATTTTGTTTTTAATGTGTTTTTTATTGAAAAGAATCATTAATCTGACAAATTCTGCCTTTAAATGGAGTGTTTAGATTATTTAATGCAATTATCTTTGTGGTTGAGTTTAAATCTACCATCTTGCTATTTGTTTACTGATTCCTATATTTTCTTTATTCTTCTGTTCCTAATTTTCCGCTTTTCTTTGAATACATCAATAATTCGTATTGTTTCAAATTATTCCTGTATTGAATTTTAAGGTATACCTTTGCGTCTTAATTTTTTACTGGTGGCTGGAGGGATTAAACTATGGGTTTAAAAATTATTATGATCTATTTTCAAGTAATGACACTATCTTCTAAGGCTTTTTGCTATAACAATATAATTGAAAAGATATTCTAGAATAAAATTTACCAGTGTCTCTGCTCACAAAATATGAAGTATGAGCAACCCATATAGAATTGACTTCAAATAATATCCACCCCTAGTTTCTATACAGTCTTGGACGCTTGTGACTTTTTCCATGATATGCCACTCCAATCAGCTATTCTGACTAATTTGACTGACATAGACTGGGACAATTCTGTTCAATTTGTCTTATAAAGCATTCAATAACTGCTATTAGCAACAGGTCTCCAGGTTGACCTGAAGAATTGACCACAGCCATATCACTCAGTTTCCCAAACCCAATTGGTTGAACAATATCCACATACCATCATGACCTACCTTAGAAAGCAAGAGCTTTCTTCAGTTTTTGCATTGCCCTTTTAACTTGGTCCAAGGCATTAATAAAAGAACAATAAGATATACTAGCAATTGCACAGAGTCTACCTGGGCCCAAAAGGAGGAATTCTAGGACAATTTTATTATCCATAACAATCCTGGCCAGATAATGCCTCTCTCTAGGCTAAAGGCCAGCTAAGCTTTCTTTCAGCTATTTTAAAAAATAGAAGTTCAACACATCCCTTTTTCTGGGAGAAACTCAGAAACATTTGATAGATTGAGCATGAATTTGATTGTAGCACCGCAAACAATAGTGCTGTGCATAGTTTTAAATTCTGATTACACAGAGCCCTCTGATAGGCATTGAATATAGATTCTAATCAGAGAGAAGACATTCTATTTCCATTCTTCTATTTACAACTTAAATTGTGTACATTTATGGGGTTGGTTATATAAGATGCCTGAAAGGGTTTTGTGACATCTAGAATCTATACATTTCTTTTAGATATGAATATATCTTAAATCTCTAGAGAATATCAGAAAAAGAAGAAGAGGTTCCATAAAACTCTCACATACATTATCTAGCCCCATGCCCCTATTTGAGGTCCCCTTTTCTGACTGGCTTTTATTTTTCTTTTTTTAACAGATATTCTACCCAAATTTCCTGCATATCAATATGGTCAGTATCTCCAAAAATTAAAGTACAAAAATCAAGTACAGCATCTTATCACAGAGAACTTTAAGGTGATGGAGTTGGCATAGAGCAGACTCTAGCACTTAAATGCTTTAATCCTAAATGCTCTAAGTGGCCTTGCCACCTACTAGCTATGTTAATATGATTTAGTCACTTATTTTTCATTTGCCTCATAACCTCATCTAAAAAATGGGATATTTACATCACCACCAATCTCATAGGACAGTTGGATGTAGATGTGTTTCTACAATGTAATGGAAATGAAAAACTATACATATTTTTTTCTAAAGTCAATACATAAAATGTCTATGGAATTGTGTATTCAAAATAATACCATCTATTTCTCTTAAAGTGACAGTTTGTCACATGGTAAAATGATTGCGTGTATTCTTTTACTTCTATTTGGAATTTAAAATTTGGCAGCCACAGAAAATGTTGAACAATATCTATACTCTTACCCTGAGATCTTATCTTTATGTGACTCTAAATGGGGTAAACAGTCAGCAAAAGTGAAGCAAGATAAGGTGGAAAAATCATGATAATTCATTGCTAGTCACAACGCTGTATTTAATAAATGGTAATAAATGACTCCAAACTTTGAAGGCTGGAGAAAAGTGCATATTTGTTTTTGTCTCCTTACTCATACACCTTAAAATATTTAGAAAGTGCTTTTTGTATACAGCATAAAGAAGGCCACTCATATATTTCTGCTTTTACATAGAACACAGCTCTGCATTTTACTAACACAATGAACTACCTAACTTATAAATGTGTAAAGTCAGTTTTGGACTGCTAACTCTAAATTCCCTATTGTCAGTGGAGACATTTGTGAATAATTTTTGCAGGTCTATTTGACAATTCACTTAGTAGTTTTCAATTGGAAATGTGTTGTTAGGATTTTAATATTACATGAACAATTATATAAATATCCAAGCAGGCCCAGAAAATGCCTGAGAACATAACAAAAGGATATCTGACTTTCAGATTATCTGTGGTTGAAAAGAAAAATAAACTTTGGCAATTTGAAGAAAGAGGTTAGTAACTTATGAAAACAAATATGTAAAATGTGAGTTAATTAATGCATAATACATAGACAAACATGAAGGAAACCCTGAAGGTAAAATATAACCCAAAAATCAAGAATTAGAATATATTCTCAAACATTCAAAATCAGTAAATTCTCCTCAGAAGCATGACAACTCTCTGAAATGCAGTAAACTCCCACAAAATTAGGCAACATATTCATATGAAGAGCATCCACCTAAATTGACTCTGAGAATTGGGAATATCCGTTCTGCTTTGCTATTACCTGGTATGTGTTACTTGGGGTAGCCCATCTGTTTGTAACAGATGCCTAATTCTGTCACAGAGGAATTGTGTGCTCTGCAGTCATCTGCAGTGGGATCCAGGGAAAGAAACAGTGACCTGGCTCTTTAGAAGTGGATTAAGCACTGGGCTAGGCAGACAGCTTTGATTTTAGAAATGACTACCATCCTTCTCTCTATCTCCCTTGGGGCTACAAGGATCCAGCCTTTCGGTTGCATCTTATTAAGGTACCTATTAGCCAATCTTATTCTGATTCAATAGGTATGAAGAATAGTGAGGCTACTTTGTATGCCAGCTCTGGATTTACTAGGGAAAGTCTCCATCTGTGTTTGACATGAAGAATCAATATTCCATATAAGCTCACTCTGTTCATGGTAAAAATGCTTCCATGACTCCTTTGACTGTGTAAGATGCTTTTATGAAAATTACTAATATTGACTCAGGAGAAAAGGATACAAAAAACCATTTGCTTAAGTATTTTGGCAATGTGCCCATAAAGCATTTTGAGGAATATTATTAAATCCTTCCATTCTACTTCTTATTGCATTACAATTCAAAAATATATACATATGTTCCCTGCTGGTTTCTCAAAAATATGTGTTTATAACAATTTTACAGCTGGTTGTTTAAACATCTGTTAGAACACCTAGGGAGGGATTACCATTCAAAATATTTTTGAACTTTTCCATTAAATTGTATGCTTTAAAATTGTCCTCAAAAGAGGCAGGATGAATAGACCAAAGTAAATATTTTTTTGGAAGCATAAGGTTCAGCACATGTTTTTGCGTTGATAGTATAACAAGGAGAGCGAAAAAAGAAATACAACATGTGGAAATCACTGAAAGGTAAAAAATATTTGAAAGATCTGGTCAAGATTAAAGGGGTCATTTGTTCAACCAAGACTTTTTGTCAACATCTACTATGTAACCATAAATAGCCTAGGAATTGGGTATACCCAACTAATGAAGGCTTCCATTTCCTCTAAGAGCCTAAATTTTGCAATCAAATTGAGAAGAGTGATATAATAAACTCAATTTAATATAATCATGAATGAAATGAGAGCATTTTATTATGCCTTGTAAATGAAGAAACAAAAATTAATTTTAAACATTAAAAGCTTTATTGACTGAAGACCACTTTTAAAATAATGTTAATTTCATTTAACAGGTTTCCTACATACATAGGTATAAGAGAATTATATTAGAATAATATACATCCAAGTGATTTCAACCATCTAATTAAGAGAACAATTAAAAAGTAGAATGATCTTTATTTCAAAATCCAATCTGGCCAACTTTTATTGTGATATATTTTTTTATCTGCAACTGCTGCTGACAGCATAATATATGCTACATTTAATCCTTCTTGAATACATTTTTAATTTAAATGTTATAGAAAATAAAATTAGAAAATGCTGTGATTTGATTTTATTTTTGCATGGCCAGGCACCAGGAATCAAACCCGGGTCTCCGGCTTGGCAAGCAAGAACTCTGCCACTAAGCCACCTTCACACCGCCCTATGATTTGAATTTATATTTCAAAAATCCTGATTAAGGTTCCTAATAATTTCCTTTCTTTCCTTTCATTTTGCCCTGAGTCTATTTGAAGATCAAGACTAAAATGTGGGAAAATGTATTCTTTAACATTGAAGATTCTTACCCACTCCCATAACAGATCTCTATTTTCCCCAGCACAACAACAAAATTAAGGGAAGTAGAGAGTTTGATGGTAATTCTGTGCTACTGCTTAGGAGATGAGGTAAAAATTAGAGGCATGTCTCCTGAAATTCCAAAGTGAAAGCCATTTATAAAGCTGATCTGTTTTGTGGTGGCATGCTTTTTGACTTTGTGGTCTGTTGTGGGATGAATTGTGTCCCTGAAATGATATGTCCACATCCTCAGGCCTAGGACCTGTGAGTTAGTTTTCCTTGTAAGAAGAGAGAACTCTGGACACAGAAAAAGCACATAAGGAGAAGATTATCACGCAAAAAATGAAGGCAGACATTGGATTTATGTTTCCACAAACGAAGGAATGCCTGGGGTCACCAGAAGGGGGAAGAGGCAAGAAAAAATTCTTTCCCTAAAGCCTCTAGAGGGAGCACAGACTTAACGAAAACCTTTATTTCAGACTTCTAGTCTCCAGAACTATGAGACAATAAATTTCTGTTGTTTAAGCAAACAAGTTTACAGTATGTTGTTAAAGCAGCCTTAGAAAGCAAATGCATGGCCTGACCTGGGCATAAGACAACAAATTAAGAGATTACCAGGGTAGATGGTGGAATAGGACAGGTTAAATTCACCCTGCTCCAAGAAACAACAGGAGAAGTGACAGAAAAACAACCGGAATAGTGATTCAAGGGTACAAGGGACCTGAGAGAGTCCTCTATACACATAGGGAGGCCCTGGTTGAAAAAGCTGAGGAATTGAGATGCTGAGAACTGAAGATCATCCAGCTAGGGCAAGCAACCTAGCACACCCCTTTCTAAATGGAGCCCCAGAGCCCTCAGGAGTACATGACAAGGAGACAAGGACTAGGAAACAAACGAAGCTGTGTTCCTTGAACATGCCACACCCAAACACACCCCACCCCACTGCAACCCATGACCCCCACACATACCCTGTGCACCTGAACTCCACTGCCTGATGCCCCAAACACCCCGGCCCTGCCCCTCCCAAACCCCAGGACCCATGCATCCTAACTTTACCCCCACCCTGGCCCCAACCCCCAGAGCAAGTGCCCTACACATCTCTTGTCCCCTCCCACAGGTGCTCTACTGTGCATCGAGAGGCTGCTCTGGGTGTCACTCTTATGTAAGCTTCAGCTAGATGTTGCTACTTATCATGGTTTGCCAAACCCCAACCAAAACCATTCCTGCCAACCCTAAAGAACACCTAAGCTTTATCTGAGATTCTAGAAAGTTCCCATGCACCATGATTACTTTTCAGAAACCTACAACTTCCAAATGACTTCCTAGGCCTGAAACCAAGAGGGTCCAGGTTTTCCAGAACATCAACTAATTTCAACTCCCTATCCCATATTATTGACAGTCCCTTCCAACATGAAAAATTACAATGGGCACAGCTCAATTACCCCTAAAGATCAGGAGAAAGAGCAAAGAAGAAGGTGATGTTATAATAGAGAAGATAGGATTTAACAAATGAGCATGATTTCTGAATCATTTTATTGATACTTCTTTTAGTCTCCAGGGTCTTGGAGCAGCGAAAAGTAAAAATCTGTAATTTTGGATTTGTACCCATATCAAACTCTGAAATCTGTTCTACCACTAATTGTTGTGGTGAGCTCTGAAATTTATTGCTTTTTTGTATGTATGTTATTTTTCACAATTAAAAAGAGAGATAACCAGGAGCCTAAACTATTAATCACAGATATTGAATTGTTTGAATGTCCTTCAAAATAAAGTAAAAGTTGAAAGTGCATCCTGGACCCAGAATGAGCTGAGACTCAGCATCAAAGGACTGAGAAAACCTCAACCAAAAGGGGGAAGAGTGAAATGAGACAAAGTGTCATCGGCTGAGAGATTCCAAACAGAGTCGAGAGGTTATCCTGGAGGTTGTTCTTACGCATTAAGTAGATATCACCTTGTTATCCAAGATGTACTGGAGAGGCTGGAGGGAACTGCCTGGAAATGTAGAGCTGTGTTCCAGTAGCCATGTTTCCTGATGATGATTGTATAATGATATAGCTTTCACAATGTGACTGTGTGATTGTGAAGACCTTGTGTCTGATGCTCCTTTTATCTACCTTGTCAACAGATGAGTAGAACATATGGAATAAAAATAAATAATATGGGGAAAGTGTACCCTGGAACCCCTTACTTAAAAATAATTGACTAGACCATTATTTCTAAAAGCTTAAGTATTAATGATTTAAAGATGAGTCAATCCAAAGAGACTAAGTGAATTTTTTTTTTAAAATCAAAGAGTTAATTAGTGGAAGAATTAGTAGAAGACTCAATTCTTCTAATGTGGCAGTAGTGATCCCTAATTATCATATTTTAAAGTACAATCCAGGTGTATTAATATAAAAGGGACACCACTAGTTATATTTAGCCAAGTAATTGGGAAAAAAAGTTGCAACAAATTTAATATAGTAAATAAATGAACAAAAGTCATTTCTTCAAAAAATGTATTTTCTTTTGATGAGACTAAGGGAAAAGTGTCACCCATGGACAGCATATGTAGGTAAGAATCCACAAGCAGAAGAAGTTGCTTGAGGGCCCAAGAAAAACAGAAAAGGAGATATTATTGAACATTTTCTGAGTCTGCATTTGAGTTTCTCTCTTTAACTTTCCATTACCACCTAAGCTGTCACTGGATATGTTGAAATATTGACATTGCAGCAGCTGGTCTCCTTTTGGAAATGCTTGAACTGTACTGTCACTGTTTGTCTGTGCTTCTGTAACCACATCTGGTCAAAACTAGGTGTTTAATTTAGCGTTGAGATTCTTTAGGCCGCTCTTCTTTCAAGCTGCAATTAACACTGTCCACGAACTTAAAAATGAGATGTGTATTCATTCACACCAAATCCTTTTTTTTCCCTCATCTAAAACACAGGAAGGATATTCTTTTATATTATATAGAAAGGATGGTGAATGTGTCTGCAGGCTGTGCATATATGCGTTGTCTTTTTTCAGTCCTTCCCATCCAGTTATGGAAACCTCCTGCAGTGGCTCCAGCTTTTCCCAGAACTTGTAACAAACTTCTTCAGAAGTGCCAACTTCTTAGTGCTTGAGGGATAACTGAAATTATTTTCTTGCCACTCTTTTCTTCCAAATGTGCTCAAGAATGTCCTACATGTTCTTATAACACGCAAATGTTGCCTTCCTTCTTCCCCCATTTAACTTCTATGATTTGCACTGTTCCTTGGTGGAACAGAGATTCTTGCTATAAATCACAGCCACCTTGGCCTGGGGCCCAATAACCAGGCTCTTGAAAACTTCTATTTTGATGGAATTGATCCTTCCCCTACCCACAACTACTATCTAGAAACGACCTGTGAAACATCTATGACCAGATTACAATATAATCCTATGACCCTAACCCTGATCTGGCTGTGTGTAATAACCAAATTTAATCATCTGTGTCCAAACTATTGCATAGAAAATCTATATTCGATTTTGACTTCCATTTTATGTTTTGCCTTTTCACATTATTAATGCATTTTGTTTACTTTGCTATTCATGGCCAGTGCTTCTTGTTTAAGATTTCTTTGCCCACTCTGAGAAGATAATGCTATCTTCCCATGTTTTCTTTCAAACCATACTGTTTTACTGTTCACATTTAGATCTGCAATAAATAAATGCAGATTCATAGTTAATATATTGATATTTTTTGTTAATCCATATTCTAAATGTCGATGGTAGAAAATATCTGCTTCTAGGCACTATAACTCCACTGTGATTAAAATGCTATTACCCTAACGACACCATAACATGGATAGTAAGTAGTTTTAGACTAATTTTCACTGAATTCTGAAGACATAAATGTTAAAATTCCATTCTCCAATTTTTGTTCCTCCGAAGTGAAAGAGGAAATAATTCAACAACATGATAGCATAGTTTTGCCTTAAATATTTTCTGCAAAGAAATATGTAATTCTTTTCTTACATCTTTAGGGAGTAAGTTTAGAAAATTCTTGTACAAATGTATATAAATATGCAGATATATGCAAATATGTTTAGAAATACTTGCAAAAGTAATTCTAATCAGTAAAATCTTCCCATAAAGATTTTCTTATTGTTCTTTTAGGTTAAAAAAAATGCAGTTCTTGGTGCATTACATTACACTTTGAAGCTGCTCAAATGTTTTAGATAAAACATCTTTTTTTAAATTAAAAAATTAAAGAGTATTCTTTACTTGTATACAAACAAACTGCTATTACCCAATTGTTTTATTCGGCGAATATACATACACATGCATACAGGCATTCATACATATATATGCATAAACTTATATATATATTTATGTTTCAGTTTTAATTGATAACCAATTTATCTATAAATGGCATTACAAATTTAGTTATTTCTTATTTTATATTCCATATTTGTCTGGGCAATTATTCATGATTCCTAAGTGGTGTCCAATAATTATTTAAGAAACAATAGGGATAAATTTATTATCTCAGGCCTTAAATGATGCTGAAAAAAATCTAATACATTTATAAAAGGGGGAAATATATGTGACTGGGAAAATATAAGAATTGATGTATTTGATATCACATTAATCACCATTCAATCAGTAGGCAAATAGGACACGATTAATTTTTGCAGGACATAGATATAATAAAAATGAGAAGCTAAAATTGAAACTGGGAGAACAAAGTAAATATTTGCAGGTAAAGCAGCATTCTTTATAATAGTAAAGTACTCGACTTTATTGAAGTTTGAAATGTCTGCTACCAATTGAATATGATGGTGGTATTGGACTTTCAGGAATAGCTGGAATATTTTGCACAGACTTCTAGTACATAGCTTGAGTTTTCATTTTGATAATTGGGGATATGCTAATAAGCAAATCTGGATATAAATTTGAAGATTTTGTTAAGAGTCAATCTTTTTAAGAAATTTGGGGCACTTAAATAAAGAATGCCTCTTCAGAAAAATCAAGAGTCTTACAAGGTGCTTATGTATTAAGGTGTTCCCACAAAACATTTTTAATTTTTAATTTATATAATAAAGAATACTAATATTTGGGAAAATAGATGTGCTTTATTATAGCCATTATTGTACTAATTGGGTAAATAATAAAACAGTTTATCAAATACGAAATTTTCTTCTTTCTGACAGGTCTATATAGAAAATATATTTTAAAATCTATTTTGAAATTATTTATTTCAATTATATAGTTATAAGCACACCTATCTTTAGAATACACATCATATTAAGCATATATATACAGGATGTACATGTGTCTGTGTATACCTTAGTTTGCCAGGCTGCTATGACAAACACCACGCATTGGGTTAGCTTAACCAACAAGCATTTATGGTTTCATGGTTTTGAAGACTTTAAGTCCAAAATCAAGGCAGGAGCAAGGATATGCTTAACTCAGAAGTCTGCAGTCTCGGTACTGGCTTGCTGAGATCCTTGGGCTTCCTTGGCTTGAAATTCTGCCTCCTGTCACACCAAGAGCTCTTTTTCCTTCTGTCTCATCTTCGGGTTTCTGCTGACTTCTGGCTCGACCCTGAACGACCATGTGTAAACTCATTCTCTGTATAATGGACTCTTGTGGTCTGGGTGAAGGTCCACCTGACTCAGTTTGGCTACATCTAAATAGGGTTATAGAAGAGCCTATTCACAGATGACTCTGCACCCTACCTGACAGTTCATCTCCAAAGGGCTGTATTCACAAATCAGTTCATATCCACAGGTATGTGGATCAAGATTAAGTACATGTCCATTGTTGGGGTACATAATTCAACCTACCACAATATACATTATTTAATACAGTATATATTATATACATGGACTAACATGCATATCATTATAAATTATTTTGCCATGTAATCAAATAGTGAACACATATAAGCCTTTGATGTTTTTCTGAAAAATCACAGGCCTTGGAGCTTTCCCTCCTTTCATTAGCTCAGGGAGATTTATAATAATATAACACATATTTACTGAATTTGGTTGAGTTTCACTTAGAAGCGAATCATGAATAAGAATTTGAGTACAAGTAGTTTGTTTGGGAGGTGTTCTAGTTTGCAAGCTACCAGAATGCAATATACCAGAACTGGAACAGCACTTTAAAAGGGGAATTTAATAAGGTTACAAGTTTATAGTCCTATCTCTATAAAAATTCCCCTACTAAGGCATCTAGGGAAAGATACCTTAATTTAAGAGAGGCCGATGGGTCTGCAACACCTCTGTCAGCTGGGAAGTCACGTGGCTGGCATCTGCTGGTCCCTTGTTCCTGGGCTCCGTTGCTTTCAGGCTCTTTTCTGTGGGGGTTTCTCACTTTGCTTCTTGGGGCTGGCTTTCATCTCTGGGCTTCCCTTGGCTCTCTCCAGGTTCTAGCTTGCTTAATATCTCATGGGAAGGCACACAGTAATGTCTGATGGGCTCCAAGCATCTCCAAACATTCCTGTCTCTGCTCTCTCTGTTGGCTCTGAAGTTTTCGTTTCTCCAAAATGTTTCCTCTTTTAAAGGATCCTAGTAAACTAATCAAGACCCACCTGTAATTGGTGGAGTCACATCTCCATCCAATCAATGGTCACACCCACAATTGGGTGTCTCATAGCTCTGTGGAGATAATCTAATCAATTTCCAACCTGTAGTACTGAATCAGGATAAAAGAAATGGCTCCTCCCACAAGATCAAGTCAGGATTAAAATATAGCATTTCTAGGGTACATAATATTTTCCAACCAGCACAGGAGGTAGTGTAAAGAACCACTTGAGGGGAGTGGAAGAAACAAAACAGGAAAGGAAAAAAGGTCTACAGGATATAGTGTTAAAAAGGAAGTTATTTCTATTGACAACTGCTGTTCAACCTCTCTAGGACACTCTGGGAGATAGTATAGAACATTGATTATGTTGGAGAGCAAAAAAATGGGGGTATTTGTATATCGACTCCTGATCATAACTAACTGAGAGCAGCAACATGGGCTCTAATGTCTGGTGCTTCTGCCCTACAGCATAAGGACCCAGGAGTAGACTCTTGGCAGAGAATGTGCTTGAAGTAACAGGCCACTCTCTGCAGTTACTAGGATGATAGTGAATGCTCAGGGGGTGCAGGAGGGGCACCTAGAGTGTCTGAAACATCATAGATAATAAGAGTACATCAGACAGAATTCTAAAATGCAGCCAAGATTCCCCCACTGAGGTGTAGATCCCTTACATAATTCCCTCCCTTTGAGAGCACCCAAAGCCTGTGAACATGATGCAACCCACTCTAAGAGTTGGCATGCTATATGTTAAAAGATTTTGAGGATGTAATTAAGTGGCAAATCAGATCATCAAAAGGAACATTATCCAAACATACCTGACTCAAAAGGTGGGAACCATTAAAAAAGGAAGAAATTCAAAGCATGAATGTGATTTTCTCCTGCTCATTTTGAAAAACATGGAAACTGCTATAGTTCTATAGTTGCAAAGAACTGAATTCTGCCAACCACCTGAAACAGCTTGGCAAAGAACCTGAAACATCATGTGGGACCCACATGCCTGGCTAGTAACAAAACTTGTGAGATCCCGAGCAGAGAACCCAGTTATGTCATCTTTTGACTTCTGGCTCACAAAATTTGTGAGATAACAAATTTGCAATGTTTTAAGCTGCCAAGTTTATCACCCAGTAATAGAAATACCAAGTTCTATTGCCTGCCTAGTAATAGAAAACTAATACAGGTGGGTATATAAAACACATGCATACTATAAGACTAAGATATTTGATATTAAAAATTATAGGCCTTGCAGTCTTTCCTCTTTTCACTAGCTGAGAGAGAATTAATCATCCTGTTACCAATTCTTATTTTTCAATTTTTTGTTAAAGAAGTTGTTGATTTACAGAAAAATCATGTATAAAACCCAGAATTCCCATATAGCACCCTATTATTAACACCTTCCCTTGGTGTGATACATTTGTTACACTTGATGAAAGCACATTTTTATAATAGTCCATGACTTAACTTAGGGTTCTCTGTTTGAGTAGTGCAGTTCTGTGAGTTTTTTTATTTTATTTTATTCTATTACCCTATATATGACTGAATGTTTCTCCTTTTAACTGCATTCACTTATAAATTACTGTACTGGTATTTACCTTCACAATGTTATATTACCCTCATCATCATCCATTACCAAAACATTTCAATCATTCCAAATAGGAACTGTAGAATTTTAACCTTACCTTCCCATTCCCTATTCCCACTACATCCTCTGGTAAATATATACTAGATTCTGACTCTGTTAGTTTGCTTATTCTAAATATTTCATGTAAGTCAGGCCATACAATATTTGGCCTTTTGTATCTGTCTTATTTCACTCAATAAGATATCTTCAAGGTTCAACCATGTTGTCACGTGTTTCAGAACTTCATTTCTTTTAATGGCTGAACGATATTGCAGTGTATAGGTATAGCGCATTTTGTTTCTCAATTCATTGGTTGATGGACATTTGGATTGCTTCCATCTTTTGGCAGCTGTGAATAGTGCCACTATGAACATCAGTGTGCAGATATCTTTTTGAGTCCCTGATTTCAATTTTTTGTGTATGTAACTAGTAATGGGATTGTCGGGTCATATGGTAATTTTATACTACCATATTGAGGAACCACTAAACTACACCATTTTGCATTGCTGCATCATTTTATATTGCCACCAGCAATGAATGAGTGTTCCTATTTCTTCACATCCTCGCCAACATTTGTAATTTTCTGGGTTTTTTTGTTCCATTTTGTTTAGTTTTTAATAATAGCCATTCTAATGGGGATGAAATGGTATCTCATTGTGGTTTTCATTTGCACTTCACTGGTAACTAATGATGTTGAGCATCTTTTCATATGCTTTTTGGCCATTTGTAAGTCTTCATTGGAGAGATGTCTAGTCATGTCTTTTGCCCACTTTTTAATTGGATTGTCTTTTTGCTGTTATGTTCAAGGATTTCTTCATATATTCTTGATATTAAACCTTTATCAGAGATGTGCTTTCCAAATATTTTCTCTTATTGTGTCAGTTTTTTTTTCTTTTCTTTTACTTTCATGATAAAGTCCTTTGAGATGCAAAAATTTTTAATTTTGGTGGAGCCCCATTTATATATTTTTCTTTTGTTGCTTGGTTTGGGTATAAAGTCTAAGAAATCATTGCCTTATACAGAGTACTAAAGATGCTGCCCTAGATTTTATTCTAGGAGTCTGATAGTTCTGGCTCCTCCTTTTTTGTTTTTTCAAATGAAGATTGATTTTTTTCCCAGCATTGCTTTTGTTAAAGAAAAAAACGAGTAGTCTTTGCCCTTTTGTCAACAGATCAGTTGGCCATAAATATGAGGGTTGATTTTTGAGCTCTCATTTTGATTCCATTGATCTATATGCATGTCATTGTACCAGTTCTAAGCTGTTTTGATTACTCCAGCTTTGTAGTAAGAGTTAAGAACAGGAAATGTAAGTCTTCCAATTTCATTCTTCTTTATCAAGATGGCTTTAGTTATTCAGGGCTCTTTACTCTTCCATAATAAATTTGATGATTGACTTTTCCATTCCTGCAAAGAAGGTTTTTGGAATTTTGATTGGAACTATGTTGAGTCTGGGCATTGCTTTGAGTAGAATTGACATCTTAACAATATTTAATCTTCCAACCCATGAATATGGAATGCCCTTCCTTTTGTGAAGGTCTTCTTTTATTTCTTTTAGCAATGTTTTTCAGTTTTCTGTGTACAAGGTCATTACATCTTTGGTTAGATTTATTCCTGAATGCTTGATTCTTTTGGTTGTTATTGTAAATGGAACTGCTGTCTTGGTTTCTCCTGATTTTTCTCTGCCTGTGTGTAGAACACTACTGATTTGGGGATGCTGATGTTGTACCTGACCACTTTACTGAATTCATTTTTTAGCTCTGGGAGCTTTGTTGTGGACTTTTCAGGATTTTCTTGTATATAGGATCATTCATCTGCAAATAAGGAAAGTTTTATTCTTCTTTTCTATTTTAGTTGCTTTTTATTTCTTTGTTTTGCCAAATTGTTCTGGCAAGAACTCCCAGTACAATGTTGGATGACAGTGGGCATCCTTGTCTTGTTCCTGATCTTAGAGGGAAAGGTTTCAGTCTTTCACCAATAAATAGGATATTAGCTGTGGATTTTTATATATGCCCTTTTTCCTTTTTGGGAAATTTCCTTCTATTTCTACTGTTCTAAGTGTTTATACGAGAAGCAGTGCTAGATTTTGTCAAGTACCTTTTCTGCATCTAATGAGATGATCATGCATTGCTTTCCTTCATTCTGTTAATGTGATGTATTATATTAATCGATTTTCTGAGTTGAATTATCCTGATATACTGGGGATAAATCCTACTTTATCAAGCATATAGTTCTTTGGATGTGATGTTGGATTCAGTTTGCAAGTATTTTATTGAGGATTTTCACATCTACATGCATAAGAGATACTGATCTAATTTTCTTGTTGTATTTTCATCTGTCTTTGGTATGAGGGTGATGTTGCCCTCATAGAGTGAATTAGAAGTGTTCCTTGCTCTTCAGTTTTTTTGAAGAGTTTGAACAGGATTGGAGTTAAGTCTTCTTCAAAGGTTTGACAGAATTCACCTGGGAAGCCATCTGGTCCTGGGCCTTTCTTTTTTGGGAGATTTTTGATTATTGACTCAATCTCTATTGGTTATTGGTGTACGGTGATCTTTTATTTCTTTTTGAGTAAGTGTGCGTAGTCTGTGTATCTCTAAGAATTTGACATTTTATCCAGGTTATCTAATTTGTTGGTGTACCATTGTTCATTGTATCCTTTTATAATCCTTTTTATTTAAGTGGGATCGGTGGTAATGACCTCCATTTTATTTCTGATTTTCATTACTTGTATCCTCTTTATTTTTTTCTTCATTAATTCTGCTAAAGGTTTGTCAATTTTATCGATCTTTTCATAGAACCAATTTTTGATTTCGTTTGTTCTATTTTTTTCTCTATTTCATTTCTCTCTGCTCTAATCTTTATTATTCCCTTCCTTCTGTTGACTTTGGCTTTAGTTTGCTCTTCTTTTTCTAGTTCTTCCAGTTCTGAGGTTAAGACTCTGATTTGAATTCTTTTTTATGAAATTAATTTAGAGCTATACATTTGCTTCTCAGCACTGCCTTTGATGCATCCCATAACTTTTGGTATGTTGTATTTTCATTTTCATTTGCCTCAAGATATTTCCTAATTTTGCTTTTGATTTCCTCTTTAACCCATTGGTTGTTTAAGGCAATGTTGTCTAATTTTCACATACTTGTAAATTTTCCAATTCTCCCTGTTATTTGGTTTCTAGCTTCTTTCTGTTGTAGTGGGAGAAGATTTATTGTATGACTTCAATATTTTTTAATTCATTGAGACTTGTTGCGTGACTCAAGCTATGGTCTGTCATGGAAAATGATCCATGTGCACAATGAAAAATGTATGTTCTGTGGTTGTTAGGTGAAGTTTTCTATGTAAGTCTGTTAGGTCTAGTTAGTTTAGGATATCATTCAAGTGTTTTATTTCCTTATTCATCTCCTGGCTAGATATTCTATCCATTATTGCAAATGGCATATTAAACCTCCTACTATTAATGTAGAACCATTGATTTCTCCCTTCTGATTTGTCAGTATCTGCTTCATATATTTTTGGGCTTCTTCTGTTAAGTGCATAGGTACTTACATTTGTTACATTTTGTTGAAATGTCCCCTTTATCAGTATATAATGACTGTCTTTGTCCCTTCTAAATGTTTTGACTTAACATCTATTTTATTTATATTAGTACAACTACCCCAGCTCCATTTTGGTTGCTACTTTTGTGAGTTTCCTCATCCAATCAGCTGGAGGTTTTAAAGCCAGGATTGAGGATTTCAGAAGTCAGAGAGAAGAATACCTTCCACTATTTCAGCCAGTTGGCTTCTCCAGGGCAATTCAACTTCACTTTTATTGGTGTTTCAAATCTGCCCCTATGGAATCCAGGCTTATCAATCCCTATAGTCTCATGTGCCAATACCTAGAATAAATCTAATATTTACATATATATGTGTGTGTGGGTGCACGCACACACACACACATACACATATATATATAGAGAGAGACTTTATCTGTTCTTCTGAAGAACCCTGATACACCAAACTCAACATTTAAACACTGATCAATCATTTCTCCAAGGTGAGAGCAGCCCCTTCTCTTTGTTATAATACTAGTGTTGCTGTTTTGCACTGATTGCAGCTGTCTTGTAAACTGCTATCTACATCACCAAAATTCCAGCCACCTATGATCCTCTCCATTGTAACATTGGCATGTCCTTTACTCCTTAATAACCATCTTCACTACATGCTTCATTCTCTATGCCTAGGATAAGCCCATACTCTATATGTAGATTTTCTCTTTTTTATCTCAATCAGCAAATGACCTAGTACTCTTGGTGTCTAGACCATCTAATTCACCACAAAGTATTACATGTTAAGCATGCACATTTACTCATTCACACACACATGCTACACAGTAGAGATTTTATTGATGAATTTTGTTAATGAGTCTAAAATGATATATGAATTAAAATATCAATGCATACACATAAAATTGGGTGATTTCATAAGAAAAACCTAACTTATATGAGCATTGCATTCACCTACTCTGAACTTCACCCTCAGGAAAAAGAGATGAACATATGTTTCTAAGTCTTTTTGAAAAACGGCTAGGTAGGATTCTCCCAGATTAACAAGTAAGAGATGGAATTAATTGAAAGAAACTACCTAAAAATTAAGTTTTTAAAAATATGTAGCTAGAATTTGGAATTATGTACACATTTTGTGGATGCTCTAAGGAACGAGTGATATAAACCCTGCTCTCAGGCAGAATCTTATGAAGAAAGAAGAAAATTTTATGAGAATTCATTTGACCCTAAATCCCAAAGCTTCAGGTTTCAGCAAAAAGTCCCATTACCTATGAATACAAGCCATGGGGTGGCGTGCTTTTAAGGACCATATAGGCTTAGCGAGTTATCATATCAGTGATGAGTATGTGAACTGAAATCAATAATGCCCTAATTAAATAGTCTGGACTGCAATATATGTCATGGATGCTCCCATATCCTTCAGAAGTGACTTAATAATAAATGAAATGGGGGCTCCACACTGTTAAAACATAACTGAGAAAAAATGAAATTCTATTAAATACTTTGTCTATATTTCATTTTCATGGTCAAGTAAAATCCATGTCCTGTTATACCTGTACCTAAGCATATAGATAGATAAATCACTTAGCAAATATATAGATAAATAGATCAGCAAGTAGATAAGAGGCTAAATAGGCAAAGAATTTAGCAAGGTAGGGAGATAGATAAATCGTTAAGTAGACAAAGAAAATGCAGTAGTTAATTTTCCTAATTAAAGATACAAAATGGTCTATATAATAATCACAAGAATAAAGTCTTCATCTCCTTATACCTCATTTTACCCATCAGTGAACAGTGGTTGTTTCAGGGATGTCACTTAACAGCTTTTTACGGAAAGTTACAAAACATATTTAAACAACTGAAGCCTCAGGCTGGATTTAGGCAGGGAAATCCCTAATGCACAAATTAGCATGAGGCCAAAAATGGTGCAGTTAATGTCTCTTCAAATTGGACAGAAAAGTTTGTCAACTACCATGACGCTAGAAAGTAGTTAAGCTTTTAATTAACAATTGTTTTAAACTGCTGTCAAGATCAGAAACTCTTCAGCTAAATAAACTCTTACTGATTGACTTGGGCTACATTCAGTCATTTTGATAGCTACTGTTATCATTTTTTAATAATGCTTGTGCCCTCATCAATCTCGCAGCCAAGAAGGGCAGGAAGTGTGTGTCCCCATATGTGTTCACTATAAGGCAGAATATAATCAAGAATTAAAGTGAATACAAGTCAAATTATTCAAAAGCACATCAGTGTAAACACTTAATTGTACTTGTGAAATACTGGAGTTGATCTGGATTCTGGCATAGGATGAAAAGTGCTCAAAGACTGACAATCTAACCTCTAAGATTTTAGAAGGATTAGTTATTCCTTTTCTAACCTTAATTTTCTCATCTTTAATATGGAGTTCATAATGCCCCCTATCTCTTGGGGCTGCAGGGAGGATTAAAAAAGATCATCTATATAAGGTAGGTATGTTTTAAGCAATTGTATTGCTATGATTTGTATGGTTATATTTTAGATCAATTCATCAAAACTGTTAAGGGTATTTTGACAGAAGAAATATTTTAAGGCAAGAAGTCTTGATCAATCAATTGAGGAAAATGAGAGGGAATAAGTCCCAATTTTAAGAAAATGTCAGTAGAAATATTATGGAAATACTAGATATTACAGAATTAGAATAAAATTGTTAATTACTTTGTATAGCTTCATGCTTGGCAAGGTAGGGGTAGAATTGTAGAAGTTATTGAGGAAAACAACTAGAGAAATATGATTAATTGATGCTTTTGGTGGGGAGGAAAGTTAAATATTTGAAAAGGGTGGAAGGTTTAATTATGTCAGTTTGATTAAAGGCAGCAATACATAGATTTTTATTATAAAATGAATGGCTGGGTTAATATTATTGGTGGAGGAAAAAGGTAAGGAGGGTATATGAACAGCAATGAACATTGGATTTGAGGTGGGTTATAAAAAAGCAACTATGAGTCAAATCTGCTTGAAGAGTTTTCAATGAATTCTCAATAGTTTTGGATGCAATTTAAATTTTCTGCAACACACTATCTAATGTAACCTGTTGGGAAGGAAAGAAAAACTATAAAAATATAAAGAAGAAAAAAAGGGTATGAAATCCCATGGAGAGAAAAAGGAAGTTAGCATTTTCTTCCATCCATAATCTGGGCCAAAGTTCCTACTGACTTTTTAAAAAATAGAACGTATATATTAATGTTGAAGGAAGGAGGGAGTTATCTCACCAGAAGAGTATTGTTAAGTTTATATGTTGATATCTTCCCATGTCATCCATGCAGTTTGTCAAAAAGTATAAAAATGAGGGGGTGTGAGGGTAGTTCAGTGATAGAATTCTTGCCTGCCATGTGGGAGACCTGGCTTTGATTCCTGGCTCATGCACTCCTCCCCCCCAAAAAAAGCAAACAAATGAAAAATCGAACAAAAGCAAAAGTTGCGCAACAAATGGTGCTGCTATAAGGGGATACTCACGTGGAAAAAGAATGAAATGTGACCCCTGCCATACAGTATGCAAAGAAAAAAAAGTATAAAAATGAGCAAATAAAAAGGCATGCCATTCCTCTGGAAAACTGATACCTTTATTGGAACAGAAATGGAATATTAATCAGGGTTGAATTTATATATCTGCTAGGCTTAGTGCTGAGAATCTAGCAGAGACAAACAATATCATTCTGTGAGCTAACAGGGATTAAGTTCTACATGAAGTGGACAGAGAGAACCAAGAAATCTCCATGAAACTGGGGCATAGAAAGAGATTCTCATATCCATAAAAATTAGAGTGATTGAAACACTGACATTGACTCATGTGTGGAAGCCATGAAGTGAAGGACAAGGAAAAGTAGACACATTCTTCCAGTCAAAACGTGAGTCAAGTTTCCCATTGGCATTTCTTTTTCTCTTCTCTTCTCTTCTCTTCCCTCCTCTTCCTTTCTTTTCTCCTCTACTCTTTTCTCTTCTTTTCATTTCTTCCTATCTTTCTTTCTTGTTACAAATATATTAATAAGGTTACAAAAATATAGCCCAGACATTTAATAGATTTTTGGTTTCTGTATTTCCTGGAAGAACACAGAGAATCAGTAATAGGTTTTCTATACGAAAGATTAAGAGAAACAAAAAGAGATAAAGATTGAGAGAAAAAAATGTAGGGAGGCAGAGGAGGAAACAGTTAAAATATTATTTATAATAAGAAAACATGAAAATTATACAACAGATAAGGAAATGTAATAATAAGAAATCTGCCTTTGAAATGACTTACCCCAGGAAAAGTAAAAAATAATAAAAATTTAACTTTGAAGCTTATAATAACCGGAAATGTACCTCTTAAGAGACAAAAACAAAATCTAGGACAACAGCAAAATAACTTAATGTTTTAAGAATCAGGAAAATGATAATGTCAAGAGAAAAGAAAATCAATGCTCACCAACCCTGAATGATGAAGAAGGTCACATTATCAGACAAGAATTTTTATTATTATAACTATAATTAATGAGGTAAAGCAAATTGATTTCTATTAGTGAAAAACTAGGAAATTTCATAAAAGGAATAGAAAATAAAAGAATAAATCATATGGAGCTTATAGCACTGGAGGTATATAAGATCTGAAAATAAAAACAATCACTGATGGGCTTAACAACACATTGGAAATGATGAAAGGGCCAGTGAGCATGAACCAGATGAAGAAAGAGATAAATAATTTTAAAATGTGAACAGAGCCTATGCTGGTTTGAAGCTATTATGTACCACGGAAAAGCCATGTCCTTTAATCCTCATTCAGTATTGCTGGAGGGAGCTTTTTGATTGCTGCCATGGAGAGCTGACCCACCTAATATTGGGTGGTAAACTTTGGTTAGTTGGTTTCCATGGAGATGTAGTTCACCCATTCAAGATAGGATTGCTTACTGGAGTCTTTTAATAGGGAACCATTTTGGAAAAAGCTTATAGCTACCAGAACCAACAGAGCCAAGCAAACAGACAGCCTGGAGAGAGAGCTAGCAGACATCGGCATGAGCATTTCCAGTTGATAGAGAAATCCTGAATATCATTGGTCTTCTTCAGCCAAGGTATCTTTTCCTGGATGTCTTAGTTTAGACATTTTTTTTTTAATTTTTTTTTTTAATTTGCATATGGGCAGGAGGCACCAGGGATCGAACTCCAGACCTCCAGCACGGCAGGTCGGAGCTCTGCCTGCTGAGCCACGGCAGCCGCCCTAGACATTTTTATAGCCTTGTTTAATTTGGACATTTTCATGGCCTTAGACCTGCAACCTTACAACTTATAAGTTCCCCTTTTAAAAAGTCATTTTGGGGCAGGCAACTGTGACTCAGGGGGCAGAGTTCTTGCCTGCCATTCTGGAGACCCGAGCTCGATTCCCAGAGCCTGCCCATGCAAAAAAAAAAAAAAAAATAGCCATTCTGTTTCAGGCATATTGCAATCTGGCAGCTAGCAAACTAACACAGAGCCTCAGGAAGCTGTGACAAAATATCAAAAACTCTAAGGTAAACCAAAACAGAAATTGCAAAGAGAAGAAAAAGATAATTAAGGAGACCATAAAGTTGAAAAAAATCATGGTGCTCAAATCTACCATGCAAACAGTAAATTTAGGGAGGTTTATATGGCTATGTCAGTATTATATAAAATATCTTTTGAGGCACAGAATAATAACAAGGGACTTAGTGGTAATTCAAGGGAAGGACATAAAAGTTACATATATGTATGTATTAGTCAGGATTCTCTAGAGAAACAGAACCAACAGGAGATATCTGTAAATATGAGATTCTTAAAGGTGTCTCATGCAACTGTGGGAATGAAAGAGTTCAAAATCCACAGGGCAGGCCGTGAAACTGGCAGCTCCAATGAAGTGTCTCCACAAACTCCACAGGAGAGGCTCTCTGGCTGAAGAAGCAGCAAAAATTCTCTTCTTCATTGAAAGTTGTACTGGTTTGAAATGATGTATGTACCCTAGAAAAGCCATGTTTTAATCCCAATCCCATTTTATTAAGGCAGTCCATTTCTTCTAATCCCTATTCAGTATTGTATGTTTGAAACTGTAATCAGATCATCCCCCCAGAAATGTGATTTAATCAAGAGTGGTTGTTAAACTGGATTAGCTGGAGGCATGTCTCCACCCATTTGGGTGGGTCTTGATTAGTTTACTACAGTCCTATAAAAGAGGAAACATTTTGAAGAATGAGAGAGATTTGGAGAAAGCAGAGAATGCTGCAGCACCATGAAGCAGAGAGTTCACAAGCCAGCGACCTTTGGAGATGAAGAAGGAAAACGTCTCCAGAGAGTTTCATGAAACCGGAAGCTAGGAGAGAAAGCTAGCAGATGATGCCATGTTCGTCATGTGCCCTTCCTTCCAGCTGAGAGAGGAGCCCTGATTATGTCCGCCATGTGCCTTCTCACTTGAGAGAGAAACCCTGAACTTCATCGGTCTTCTTGAACCAAGGTATTTTTCTCTGGATGCCTTTGATTGGACATTATTATAGACTTATTTTAGTTGTTACACTTTCTCAGACTTAGCTCAGCCTTAGAACTGTTAACTAGCTACTTATTAAATTCCCCTTTTAAAAAGCCATTCCATTCCTGGTACATTGCATTCTGGCAACTAGCAAACTAGGACAGATTTGGTACCAGCACCAAACCGAGTGTGGTGCTGCTGCAGTTTGCAAATACCAAACATGTTGAAATGGCTTTTTAAATGGATAAGGGGTAAAATCTGGAGGAGTTGTGAGGAGCTTGATAGAGAAGGCCTAGAATGATATGAAGAAAATCTTGGTAGAAATGTGGACTCTAAAGATACTTCTGACCAGGCTCTGGACAGAAATGAGATGTGTGTCATTACAGACTGGAAGGAAGGCGATCCTTGTTCAAAAATGGCAGATAATCTGGCAAAGTTGACTAGTGGCTTTGTCTGGAAGACAGATTTTAAAAGCCATGAACTTGGATATTTAGCAGAGATATTTCCAAATTAAATGTGGAAAGTATAGCCTGGTTTCTCCTTGCAGATTATAGTGAAATGAGACAGGAAAGAGATAAACTGAGAACTGAACTCTCGGATACAAAGAAAGCAGAAATTAAAGTTCTGGAAAATTCTGGGCCTCCAGAAAGGGAGACCCCAGAGAAAAGTGCCCCAATGTGAGGATTTAACCAAATGTGGAACCAGCCAGCCATTTCAGAGAAAGCCAGGCTCGGACATGCAGTTATCTAGGAAGGATTTGTGGAAACTCCTTATGTCTGATGGGCATGATCCAAGGCTACTGCATAACAAGCCAACAAGAGTGTTGTGAGATCTGTATAAAGAGAACCACTGCCAGTTGGGATTGAGAGGGACAGAGAAGGGACACATTAGAGGAAAAATAACTTCAGGGGCAAAACCACTGGGGCTGAGGTCTGGAGTCAAGAAGCCTTGGGCCAGGAGAACAGACCCACCCAAGCACGTGGAAAGGGTGAGTTTGCCCCAGGGCAGAGGATGGGTCTTCCACCTTGTTGCAGTGGAAGAGTCATGCTGCCTCAGGCCTTGGAGAGGGTGATGAACATTTCTTGCAAGGGGTTTGGGGGGAGCCTGGCTGCCACCACATGGAGGGGTTGAGTATGTGCCCTGGAGATGGCAGAGAGCCCAGATGCAGCCCTGATGCTTGGAGAAGGTGGAGCCGAGAAAAAGGTGGTCTCCCCAATGTCCCCCAAGGTTGCATTTGGAGAGAGGCCACTGCATAGGCCCTTGGAAAGGGTGGGACTGCCCGTCTCTAAAGCCCTGAAAATAAATGAGCCTCAGACCTTGAACTCTAATGGACTTTGCGCTGGGTGTTTTCGAATGTGTATGGGTTCAGAGAACCCTGTGTTCCTTCCTCCCTATGGAAATGGGTATACGTATCCCATGATTGTTCCTCTTTTATATGTTGACAGTAAATAGCATATTCTGAGTTTTATAGGTCCAGAGCCAGAAGAGAATTTTGCCTCAGGACAGACCATGCCTATAACTGACTTGATGAGATTTTATACTGTTTCTAACTTTGTATTTTATTTGTATTGTTACTGAAATAGTTTAAGGCTTTCTGATATTGTTATGAAATGAATGTATTTTGCATTTGGAAAGAGCATGTCTTCTTGGGGTCCAAAGAGTGGATTGTGCTCATTTGAATCTATGGTGGATCCCAGAAAAGCCATATCCTTTAATCCTCATTTAATATTGCTGGGTGGGAGCATTTTGATTGTTCCCATGGAGATGTAACCCACCCAATCGTGGGTGGTAATTTTTGATTAGATGATTTCCAGGGAGGTGTGTCTCCACCCATTGAAGGTGAAGTTGCTTACTAGAATCCTTTAAAAGAGGAAACATTTTGGGGAGAGTCCCTTTTGTAGAGCCACGAGTAAGCCAGCAGGCACCGCTGTTTGCCATGTGCCCTTCCAGCTGAGAGAGAAACATTGAACTTCATCAGCCTTCTTGAACCAAGGTATCTTTCTCTAGATGCCTTAAATGGGACATTTCTATAGACTTGTTTTAATTGGGACATTTTCTCACCGTAGGACTGTAAGCTAGCAACTTATTAAATTCCCCTTTTTAAAAGTCATTCCATTTCTGGCATATTGCATTCTGGGAGCTAGCAAACTAGAACAAAAGTCTTCAGCTGTATGTATTATCTCGTGTGTGGGAGGCACACCTTAGTTGATCACAGATGTAATCAACTGCAGCTGAAATCAACTGACTGATCATTCACTACACCAGCCTTCTATTTTATCAACCAGCCAAGAAATATCTTTGTAGTAACAGGCCAGTGCTCTCCTGACTAGACAAAGGGGCATCATCACTCGGCCAAGTGGACACCAGAACCTAACCATCACAGGGTGTGCACCAAATAACAGGGATTCAAAATACATAAAGTACCAGTTACCATGGGAGAAATAGACAGTTCCAAAATCACATCTGATTTTAACAGCACTCTTTCAGATTTTGAGAGAACAAATAAAGAAAGAGATAAGTAAAGATGATGTCAACAGCACTACAAACTGCCTTGAACTAATTCCTAATTATATTTCTCCCAGTAACTACAGAAAATATGTTATTTAATCAACACATGATATGTTCACAAATTATACCATATGCTGGGAAACAATACAAGTCATTTTTAAAGATTGAAAGCATGCAGAATATATCTTCTGACAGATGAAATAATCTATATTGATGTAAATACAAATAAATAAAATGAACTCAAAGAGAAAAAAATGTTTGAATCCTAAGAAAACTTAAAATTGAAATCTTGAGTAAAATACTGTCCTCCTTTACCATACAAAAGAACTAGCACCCCATGTTTTTACATGGAGTGATATAATTTTTCCTATAAATTATTTAAAGGAACAACAAAAAGTAAAGCTACAGTAAGTTTTTTTGTATGGAGGTATATAATATTGATTGCATTACCAGACACAGACATTAGGTATATGTATATATG
This sequence comes from Myrmecophaga tridactyla, assembly GCA_004026745.1. Classification (NCBI taxonomy): domain Eukaryota; kingdom Metazoa; phylum Chordata; class Mammalia; order Pilosa; family Myrmecophagidae; genus Myrmecophaga; species Myrmecophaga tridactyla. Next base: position 3,261 of record PVIY010006542.1, on the reverse strand, counting down.
TAATATAACGTATATGTATATATAAATGTGTACATATATATGAAACATATGGATAGATGAAAATAGATAGTGAAACAGTGATTAGTACATTAAATAATATAAAAGACATGGAAATAAATTTTGCAACTGATAACCAGTTAGCATCTATTGCAAGAAGGTAACAATGGTTCATTATACAAAGTTATATGGTCCAACTTAAGGTATTAATAAAATAAAGAGAAAATCATATGATCATCTCAGCAGAAGAAAAGAGCAAAAAGGCCGGCTTCCATACATTCAAAATTGATGATTAAAATATTAGAAGATTAGAAATTGAAGGAAATTTTTTTAATTTGCTAATAGTTTATAATAAACCCATGAGCAAGTTCAAGCTTAAAAATTAAAATGTAAGAGCATTTTAATAAAGTCATGAATTAAATATAAATGGCCAATACTAATGCAAATATTTAACATTTTTTGGAGATCATATTAAAGAACTTATAAAACAAGAAAAAATAAATTAGTATTAGAAAGAAGAAAACACTTTTGCAATTGTAGCTAATTTGATTGTCTATAATCAAAATCTAAGTAAACAATAATGACAATAACATAAACAATTAGAATTAATTGTTTAATAAAGTATCAGTCTTTTTGTAAAATAAAATTAACATTATAAATTGTTGTAGAAAACATTTACAATTCATAAAATTTACAAAACTATAGCTACTTAGGACTAAATGTAACATAAGACAAAATCTTTATAGAGAAACTTACAAGATCTCATTGAAGTACATAATAAAAAAAATGCTCAAGTGAAGGAATATTCTACGTTCATTGTTGGGGAGAATCAATAGTCTAATCTCATCTATAAATAAATTGCTTAATCCACAATCATAATAATATTTTGCATTAAATTTCCAGTCTTCAACCCCAGGGAACCTGTAAATTGTTTCTAAAGTATTATCCATTCAAATTCAAATTAGGAGGTGTGATGGTTGATTTTACATTCAATATGGCTCAGCTGTGGTACCCAACTGTTCAGCCAAACACTAGTCTCAATGTTTCTGTAACCTTATTTTGTAGCTGTGATTAACATCTACAGTCATTTGACTTTCAATGAAGGAGATACCTTCAATAATGTGGGTGGGCCTCTTCTAATATGTTAAAGGCCTTCCAAGCAAAACCTGAGATTTCCTGGAGAGGAAATTCTGCAATGTCAACTTTTGTCTGAGTTTCCACCTGATGGCCCACCTTATAGATTTTGGACTTGTCAGCCCCACAATAGTGTGAACAAATTCCTCAAAATAAATCTCATATTTGTATAAACGTATATATATATGTGTAAACATATATCCTATTAATTTTGTTTTTCTGAAGACTACAGACTGATGCTGTGAGGAAAGACATTTTATTTTAGATATCACCATTTTTCTAAATCTATAGTACTCAGAATTCTGGAGTGTGGACTTGAGTGCAAACAGATACAAACTGACCAAGAGAATAAAAAATGTAGCCCAAAAAGCATGCTTCTTTTACAGAGACAGTGTACTGCAAAGATGACATTGCAAATCAGTGGAAATGATGAATTATTCAATGGGTGGGCTAAGGTAATTGCTAAACATATGCCAAATTAGATTAGATTCTTACTTCACCCAGTAAACAAAATACACAGAAGAGGTCATTTAAAATGACATCTTTATATCTAACCGATACTCTTTTTTCTGCATTTTTCCATGCTTCAACATGTCTATAATGGACCAGAGACATATCGAAAGTTTTCCATAGAGAAAACAAAATCTCTCCTGGCTGGCTGATCTGGTCCTGAGAGTAAACCACATTTCTGAGGTCCTTAGTTATTTTCTTATTTACATTCCACGCATACAAAGGCAATTCTATATGGGTAAACATGTCTATAAGATCTTGGAACAGCACTTGACTGATGCCGTCTTGTATAGAGAACTGCCCATGATAAGAACTCTTAGTATAAAGCATTGGAAACGTAGGTATAAAAGGCTATTTTTTTCTACTTTACTTCTTTAAAATACATGACTATTTAAAGAAAAAATATAAATTCTCTTATGGGATTTATATTTTATGTGGGTGTAGTAGCGATGACATTACTTAAACCAACTAAACATAAGGGATAAGGGTACTGGTCTTAGTTTGGGCTCCTACAGGACTTAGGGTTAATGAAAATGAACAGAAAAGCTATGATGCAAAATTAAGGGGATATGTTGGCTAACTGAAGCACAGTGCACAAAATTCTGAACATTCTATATGAGTGGATTCAAGCTAAGTAGGATATAATTTAATATGGACAAATACAAAGTTCTGTTCTTAAAGTTTAATAATTCAAATGCAAAAACAGCAGCATAAGGTGAACTTTTTAGTTAAATTTATAATTATATGTAAGTCAGTAATGTGATCTAGGTGATTACAACATTAATGTAATCTTAAGCTGCTTTGGAAATCAAGATAAAGTCCAGAAGGAGTGAATTTTCAGTTTGTTTTATTATACTCTGGCCAAGGATATTCCTAAATATAATGACTGGAAAATAGTATTTGATTCTAAGAGGCAAATTTTTAATGAAAAATATTTGAGTAAGCAAAATATTCAGATACAAAAGTCATTGACTCAAAATATTTACCAACATGGTCCAAGTAACAATGCTAGGCAATGTTTTATGGAGGAAAACAATTAAAGAAATTAGTGTGGTATATTTTCTTGTTGACTCCAATTATTTTTTGTCTCTTCCTATGAAAACATTATATTTACTATGCCATTTATTTTATGATTGGCCATTTGGCTAGGAGAGTCACTCATGCAAGTAACAAGTGCTATTTTTGAGCTGAAACTTTAAGATCTATTTTGCAATCCCATCATGTTCTTTTTCTTCAAGCATGAGAACAATATTCTTAAAAGGTCTGTTCTTTCAATGAAGGTGACCTGGGGATCAGAGCCACCACAACCCTGCAACCAAGGTAACAAGTAATATGTGAGAAAAATAAATCTTTATAGTTATAAGTTCTGAGATTTGGGAGTTGTTTGTTATGGAAATACCTACCAAAATTTGACTAATGTTCTGAAGTTGCTTAGCCTAGAAAAAGGACACTTAGTGGGACCATTATGCCCAAATATCTGAATGGGTATTGTATTAGTTAGGGTTCTCTAGAGAAACAGAATCAACAGGGAACACTTGCAAATATAAAATTTATAAAAGTATCTCACGTGACCGCAAGAACGCAGAGTCCAAAATCCACAGGGCAGGCTGTGAAGCTGAC